>SKCR01038308.1:0-46169 GCA_019454045.1 Zanthoxylum bungeanum | reverse complement strand
TGTCTAGTCAAGTTGAAGACCTTGACTTCCTCGGTCCAGACGACACATGTCGTATGAAATATACTCCTGAAACTTAATCTGGTTCAGTCGACCCGGGGCATCCCCCATTAGACTCATGTCGAGTCAAGTTGAAGGCCTGGACTTTCATAGTCCAGACGACACATGTCGTATGAAATATACTCATGAACCTTCATATGGTTCAGTCGACCCGGGGCATCCCCTATTAGACTCATGTCGAGTCAAGTTGAAGACCTGGACTTTCATAGTCCAGACGACACATGTCGTATGAAATATATTCATGAACCTTCATATGGTTCAGTCGACCGGGGACATCTCCCGTAAGACTCATGTCGAGTCAAGTTGAAGACCTGGACTTTCATAGTCCAGACGACACATGTCGTATGAAATATACTCATGAACCTTCATATGGTTCAGTAGACCCGAAGCATCCCCCTTTAGACTCATGTCGAGTCAAGTTGAAGACCTGGACTTTCATTGTCCAGACGACACATGTCGTATGAAATATACTCTTGAACCTCCATATGGTTCAGTCGACCCGGGACATCCCCCATTAGACTCATATCGATACAAATAGAAGACATGGGCTACTCTCGATCCAGACGACTCAAGTCATGTGCTCCTAAACCTTCCTCAAGTTCAGTCTACCAGGGAACTTATATGGATTCATGTCGAATCAAGTTCCTCAAGCATGAACCATGTAAGAGACTTTTGCAACCATGTTGAACCATGTATTGACACATACGACATAAGGTTATGCTTACAGCCATGCATTCTTAACACATGCTCTTACATTTTGTTTCATACGACACATATATAGAAATACTCTCTAAATCAAAAGACTTTTTGACTTAGAGAGTATGAGACAAACTGTACATGCCAAAATTGGGCCGATGGCAAAATTGTATTTTCACTTCGAACCCAATACCGAATAAGGCCCATAGACAAAGGTCCAGCTGAGAGTTTGAATACCAAAAAAGCCCAGGCTAAAGCCCAAAGAAACCTTATTCCACTTGCACATAAGGCTACAGATATAAGGTCAAACTTATAGACAGCATAAAACACACCTCACTATTTTGTCACCAATTATTTCTCTCTTTCTCTAAACATGATATATATTCTTCACATGCAGAGATTCATGATCACCAAAAGTTTACATCTTAAACATGTTGTGGGGACCCTTTCCCATGTGCTAACTATAAAGTTCATATTTCTCCACCTATAAATGGAAGCAGAATTTGTAGTTCAGATCATTCAAGCTTGACTTCTCATATTCAAGTTTTCTCTTTTCTGACATAAGTTCTCATAGCTTCTCATTCCCTAAACACTTGTCACCGCCCTCACGGCCACTCAAAGTAAGATAAGGTAATAACATGCCTTACTTACACATTTTACTTGTTTACTGCTCATTTCATACTACTGACTTGAGCGTCGGAGTGCCCCCGGCACCCCAACACCATTGGGCAGTCTACTCCCACTCACTCTGTCTTTGTTTTACAGGATCGCTAGTGCCCCCAACCTACAAATTCTGATTGTGGACCTCGGCCGAAATCCAACATCCACAAATAATACTGAACTTTGGCATATGCGGCTAGGTCATATAGGCATTAAACGCCTTACCCAATTGGTTAGGAATGGTTTGATACCAGATCTCACCATTGAATCCTATCCAACTTGTGAATCGTGTATTCAGGGTAAGATGACCAAAGCCCCATTTTCTAGTGTGGACATCGCGCATTAACTTACTGGAACTCATACATTCTGATGTATGTGGTCCACTAAGTCAAACTGCTCACATTGGTTATTCGTACTTTGTTACCTTTACCGATAATCTGTCACGGTACGGTTATGTCTATCTGATGTGACATAAATCGAAAACCTTTGAAAAGTTCAAAGAGTTCCGAAATGAAGTAGAAAAACAGACTGGTCAATATATTAAATGCCTTCGATCTGATCGAGGCGGTGAATATATGAGCAGTGAGTTCATGGATTATATGAAGGATAATATGATTCTCGCTCAATATACTCCTTCAGGTACTCCACAGCACAATGAAGTATCTGAGAGGAGAAATCAGACTTTATTGGATATGGTTCGATCAATGTTGAGTTTTACAGATTTGTCATATTTCTTATGTGGCTACTCTCTTTTAACAGTTGCACAACTTTTGAATAAGATTCCTTCAAAAGCTGTTCCTACGACTCCGTATGAGATATGGACCGGTAGGAGACCAATTCTTAGTTATATTAAGGTTTGGGGTTGTCCTGCCTATGTCAGGATGACTCAGCAAGATAAGCTTTCGCCTCGAGGACAAAAGTTTAGGTTTGTTGGATATCCTTCAAACATGAGGGGATATCTGTTCTATGATACCGAGCATCGAAATGTGTTCGTAACTCGCTTCGTAAGATTTCTAGAAGTATAATTTTTGTCAGAAGATGGTAATCATAGACAGGTTGAACTTGATGAAGTCCAACCTGAAAACAATGAACCAACGGAGGAAACTGAGATTCAAGTAGATGAAGAACCTTCAACACACACACTCCGTAGGTCACAAAAGGGTATCTATACCTCATGAACGCTTGTATTTGATACAAGAAACTAGTCTCGATGTTCTCTTAGCTGAAGAGACTGATCATTTTACCTATAAAGAATTGATGTTGGACATCGACTCCGTGAAATGGAAAAGTGCCATGAAATCAGAGTTAGACTCAATGCATGAGAATCAAGTTTGGGACTTGGTTCTGCTTCCCGAAGGAATTGTTCCTATCGGTTGTAAATGGGTTTACAAGAGGAAGCGCATGCTTGACGGTAAGGTTGAAACTTACAAGGCCCAACTGGTAGCAAAAGGTTACACGCAGCGACCTGGCGTTGACTACGATGAAACTTTTTCGCCAGTAGCAATGCTTAAGTCAATTAGGATTTTGCTTTTTATAGCTACGTATAATGATTACGAGATTTGGCAAATGGATGTCAAAACGGATTTTCTAAATGGATTTCTTGATGAAGAAATTGTTAGTGTTCCTAGAACATGCCAAGGATCTAATAAGCAAGAAAAGGTGTTCATAAAATCATTATAAGTTGCGAAATTACTTACATTGAATGGATTTGAGCTTTTAAAATTTTGAGAAGAAGAAGATCTCCAAGATCTTTCCTTTGTTGATTCCAAGCTTTGAGTTGGTTTCCAAGTTCCTTCCTTTGATGATTCCAAGCTTTGAGTTGTTTGAATGAAGATCTCCAAGATCCTTCCTTTGATGATTCCAAGCTTTGAGTTGGTTTCCCTATCACCTTAGTTGATTCCATGAAGTGTTAGCTTTGTTGATTTTGCAACAAAATTAAAGAGAGGAGAAGCTCAAGTTCACGCCCAAAGAAGAGTATTAGAGGGTTTCCATTTTGTTCCAAGTGTGTTTTGTGTGATGCATACACAAAATGAGAGAGAGAGAAGACTTTTGGTAAAATCCCTTTTACCATTTTCACCTAAACAAGGTGGTTGGGTAAATGGTTTTGCCAAAACCATTCCAAGGTGGTTGGAAAGTGGATGGTATGGCATAAATGCCAACCAATCTCCCAACTACCACATTTAAAGTGGGCCCCACATTTGAATTCAAAATTCAAATGTCTCTACGAACATTTACCGCGGCTCGGATCTGTTTAATCCGATTAAACGAATTCTCATCGCTAAATAATTAAATCTAGTTTAATTAAATAACGATGCCTGGCAAATATATTACGAATGTCGTCTACGAATTAATTCTAAATTAATTCGTTCATTCATATTAAAGTCCGACTTTAATTTCGTAATGAAATCCAATTCATATTAATATATCTGATATATTATTTTAGCCCATACGAATAAATTAAATAGAAAAATCAAATTTAACTGTTAAATTTATTCTACCGATTATTCCAAATTAATCACGTTCTCTCTCTTCCGAACACATTTAATCCCAGATTAAATAATACCTCAATTAATCATAGATTAATTTTCTCTCTCTTAATTAATCCCAGATTAATTCTAATTTAAATCAACTGTCATCGGTGAATCTTTGAGAAGTGACCCAAGAGATCCCTGGATAGTGTGGTAGTAAATACGGTCATCGGATTATCCGAATACGTGCGTACCTCGTACCACGTGCTTACCGATTTACAAGACATGGTTGGCTTCTAGCAAATCACCGTGCCTCCCCAATTCTCCAGAAATATTCTTACTGGAATATATAATCTATGTCAGGCGTAGTATACGTAGTATTGCTTATTGCGATCCAGTATCAAATGTCACGTGCTAGGCCTGGGGCTGGAATCGTGTCTGCCCTGTACGAAGCACATGTCGGATGTCTGGTAACTAGTCTCTATAATCGGATATACATGACCTAGTCATAATATCCCGATGACTGCATTACTTAAGAGTACTAGTACCGTATCCTACGTGACATCATCTCCACTATGACTGGAGTGATACTTCCGTCTTGACATCACACCCAACACACTACGATTCTCAATATACCTAGCAGAGGCGTACACAGAACCTGTTAAAGCCCTGGACGACCAAAACTAAAGCATACCGATTGTCGCAAGTATTAGCGATGCAAGTCTCAGGTTAAACCAAATACACCTACCCTGATTTCGGACTTCCATAGACACATAGTCATACTACCAATGGAATTCCGAGGGGTCTATCCAGAGTGAAGCTGTTTTCCGTACCATCGGTAAAACACAACCTCCTATCACACTTGCATGAGTATCCTATACCCAAATATATGAGAACTATGCCGTTATGATCTCACATAACGCGCACAAGTATATACTAGTCTATTCCACATTATCGATGTCCAATCTCGATAATACTACGACTAGGGATATTTAATGATTAATCCTTCGAGGACTGATACTGTCTCATATCATCTCAATCCAGGAACTAATCATAGAGACCTCCTATCATTTATACATCTAGGTGATCTAATCATAAATGATAAGAGTGCAATCTCATTGTCACATAGTTAATTTGTACAACAACACCATGATCTGTATAAATAGTGACACTATGGGTCATAACTGTCCAACAATCTCCCACTTGGCCTATAGCCAGTCACTCGAGTGTCTTACACCCGAACTATGTACGGTTCGCTCAAACTGCTGAGGAAAGATTTTCGTCAACGGATTTGTATGATTATCGTCTGATGCAATTTATTCGATCATCACATCGCTATGATGTATGATTCGAACGAATCAGATGAATAGTCGAAGTATATATCTGTATCGTTGATGAGACCATTAATTCTTTAGCTTGTGCTGACGCCTAACTCAGCTGCTAACAGAACTATATCTAATCTAATTAGATTTATCGTCGACCCAAATGGCTTCTATTGCTGCCTCAGCAGCAGCAATAACTCGCATTTGTTGTTTATTCGGTAACAGCATCTTGCTTGGAAGATTTCCAGCTTACTGTACAGTTATTCAAAGTGTATAGTACCGTTTAGCGAATTAAAGTCATTTTTATCGGTTAGGAAACTTGCCGATGTGATCCCAGTCACTTCAAGTTCTCATACTCCATAGATTAAGACATCATCCTTAGTTCTCTAAGATACTAACGGATGTTCTTAATATCAATCCAGTGACTATCACTTGGATTGACCTGTTTGTGAATCCATATGCTCAAAGCATATGAGACACCAGGTTGCGTATATTTTTCAATGTACGAGTTCTCGCAGAGTGTCAATAACCTCTATATCTAACTTAGTAGATCTTTATTCCTAGAATAAAGGTTGTTACTCCCAAGAATTCTACGGAGTATTTTAATGAAATGACATATCATCATTAATTAGGACATCATTGTCAGTGCGCTCCCACTAACCTCCTTATATACACAAGAATTATTTCGTTTTGAATTAAGTCATACACCATTATGATTACATCAAAACGTTAGTTCCAAGAACGTAATGCTTACTTTAATCCCTCTATGGATCGAATAACCTGCAAACCTTGTTTGCTAGTTTTGGTACGACAAAACCGCCAGGATGTTGTAAACATCCTCCAAAAGGTTTCCTTTTCAGGAAAGCGATTTTTCGGTTCAGCTGCCATATTTCATAAATGAAACATGCAGCATCAGCAAGCATTATCCAAATGGATTTAACGTGGCAACATGTAAAAGATTTCGTTGTAATCAACACAATGTTGATAACGATACCTTTCCGCTAAAAGCCTAGCTCAGTACGTTGGTATGCTGCCATCCACGTATGTCTTCCTTGAAGACTTATATAGTACCAATAGGCACAATGCCTTGCGGTACAACAACTAGTGTCCAAACATAGTTGATATACATGGAATCCATTTCGGACTCATGGCACTTTGCCATGATAGAGAGTTGATACCTTGTATCACTTCCTCATACGTAGTCAGTTCGTATTCCCCAATAAGATTGACATCTTTATGAGGTGAGATCAGAAACTCATACCCAGGTTGTTTTCTGACTCTCTCCGACTTACGCGGTTCTTGTGTATTCGAAGATTACTGGTACAGTTTCATCCTTGATGAACTGTTGTGTTCCATTGAGGACTTGGTGCCTTGAACAGTATAACTCTGATTTTTCATCGAGTTTACTATCCTCCCACTTACCACTGCATATCGGTATTCCTCTTAGGAAAACTGCATGGTGAGCAACAATTACATTGTTCTCTAGTGAGTTGTATAAGTACTATATTTTGGTTTCCTTAGGATAACCAATTACATTAGGCACTTATCCAATTTGGGTTCTAGTTTGGTATCATCCAAACGTATGCCTAGCATTCCCAAATCATCAGGAGTGAGAAAGCCTAGTTTCTTTCCTGTTCATATCTAATATGAAATCTGTCAAACAGATTTTCATGGAACCTTATTCAAAATAAGTATTGCACTGTTAAATGCTTATCCTTTGAAGGAAAATGATAGCTCAGAGCCACTCATGATTAACCTTATCATGTCCAACAAAATTTGGTTTCTCCGTTTTGGGTCCAGCGAAAACTCGGGTATGGTATGTAAGCTTAAGAAATCCATTTATGGACTTAAACAAGCTTCACGAAGTTGGAATCTTCGATTCGACGAGATTATTAGATCGTCTGGTTTTCTCAAGAATTCGGAAGAATCATGTGTGTACAGAAGGCCAGTGGGAGGATGGTAGTATTTTTAGTCCTCTATGCTTATTGGGAGAATCATGATTTCCTGAATGGCCAAATTATTCCTAGTATGCTTCCCCCACTTATAACAGTGAAGACAGTAGCAAGAAAAGTCAGGTTGGTTTTACCAACAAGATCTGCAATGTGTTTGTAAAGTGGAACTTCCTTTTCAGCAGCCCCCAATTTGCATGCTACAATTGATACCACTAAAAGAGCATTGGCTAAAACATGCATTTGCTCCCCAATACCATATGAAAAACCAAAAAGAATCACCAAATGTCTTTAAAACATGTATTTGTTCCCCGAAAATCATGACACATTCAACAATTATTATTCCCATAGCTCCAAGATCAACAATATCAGCTAAAATACTCAAAGGCGCCAAATGGGCCAGTGGGAGGATGGTAGTATTTTTAGTCCTCTATGTTGATGACATCTTAATAATTGGAAATGATATAGGGATGTTACAAGGCGTCAAAACATATCTCTGTAAGAATTTCTCCATTAAGGACCTGGGAGAAGCTTCCTATATTTTAGGGATAAAACTCTATAGAGATAGACAAATGAAGCTGATTGGGTTATCTCAATCAATGTACATAGATAAGATCTTGGAACGGTATAATTTTGGTAACTGTAAGACATCAAACATACTGTTCAGACATAGGATTCATCTTTCAATGAAGATGAGTCCACAAATAGAAGATGAGAAGGTTAGAATGTCTAGCCAGCCTTATGCTTCATGTTTGGGTAGCATAATGTATGCCATGTTGTGTATTAGGCCTGATATCAGTTTCACTGTTAGCGTAACTAGTAGATATCAGTCCAATCCAGGTAACGATCATTGGATGGCCATTAAACATATCCTGAAATATCTTAAAGGTACTAATGATAAATTGATAATTTATGGAGGAAGTGAACTGCAAGTTAATGGGTATACGGATTCCGACTTCCAATCGGATCCCGATGATAGAAAGTCTACATCTGGATTCGTCTTTACTATTAACGGAGGTGCAGTTTGCTGAAAGAGTTCCAAACAGGGATCAACAACAGATTTCATCACAGAGGCGGAATACATTACATCTTTTGAAGCTGCAAAGGAAGCTGTTTGGATTAGGAACTTTATCACAGAATTGGGAGTTGTCTCAAGTATTGAGAATGCGATTCTGTTATACTGTGATAATACTGGAGCCATTGCGCAAGCAAAGGAACCGATGGCGCATCAGAAGTCGAAGCATGTGGAACGAAAGTACCACATCATTCGAGAGATTTTGTCACGAAAGGATATTATTGTGTGCAAGGTACCGAGTGAAGATAATGTAGCAGACCCGCTTACGAAGGCCATACCTCCGAAGTTATTTGATAAACATGTGGAGTCGATGGGTATTAAATACAATTGATATTGGCTGTAGGCATTGCATTTTTGCATGTGAACCCGATGATGAGCCTCATTTGGAGGCATTATCTTTTAAGTTGCGGAAATCGCGGGAAACGGATGTCGGAAGGGAAGAGTCAAGAATTGACGTTTTGTTGGATTTAGTTCACGTGTTTAGTTTCGGGTTCGCTGTTGGACCTCCGTTTTAAAACTTAACCTTAGCCCAAGCCCATTAAATCACATTCAATAATAATTAAACATTTAAAATATATGTGTCACAAATTAAATTTAATAATTGAAATGAAATTAAAATAACTAAATTGAAATAAATAATAACCAATTAAATTCTTAAATTAATAAATTAAATGTTAAATCTAAAAATCACAAACCAATTGAATTATTTAATTAAATCTAACTAAATTAAACCCAATTGAATTAATGAAATTAAATAAACAAATTAAATATTAATTAAATGATATACCAAATAAAATAGAATAATTAATAAGTCATATACCAAATTAAATAAACAAATAAAATCTAAATAATCACCTACCAAAATAATAAAAATACTTACCCAAATTAAAGAAATTGCATGCCTAATTAAAATCAATCAACAAATATTATTCCTAATTAAAAATATATTATTCCTAACTTAAAATATTGTATGCCTAATCAACACAAACTAAATATTCTACATTCCTAAATTAGCCTAAATTTGTCCCCCAATCAAATATATATTTTCCTTTTGTGACACTAATTAGATATTACAAATCCTTATCCATGAAAACCCTAATTGACAACTATAAAACACACACTAAATCAACCCTAAGAGCTCCCTGGACAACACTCTCACCTCACGGCATTAGACAAAAAATAATAGAAACCCTAAACACTCTATCCCCTCTCTCCAATCGATCTCTCACACAGACGGCCACATCAAAAAACAAAAAAAAAAAAACTCAAAGCAAATAAGCCACTTGCCTTGCCATTCGGCCCCTCACCCTCCACGTACCTCAAAACCCTAAACTAATTAAACACCATGCAAGCAGCTCCTGCCTCTTGACGCAAATAACCCACACGTCACAGCCTGCCGACACTGCCCATTAAACACATCTAAGACACTGCCGCAAACTTCATCAACTCTCTCATCACTCAATCCCTCACCCACAAACAGATCACGTTGATCAGCCCCTCACCATGCAGCCACGTTAAAACGCATAAAACACACTCCCCCTGCCTGCTCATGAACCCCTCGGCCTCACACAAACCAGCGCAGCCAGCCCTCTCACACATGACACCTGCCTTCCACGACTTCATCACACAAAAATCCTGCAGCTCGTGTAACCAGCCCTCTCACACACACACATGCGCACCAAGAACCCTCATCAGCTCTAACCATAAGCACACGTAGCCCACTGCCCCAATTGATTCACACTAAATAAGCCACCTAAGCAGCCCCTTTTACCATAAAACAGCAGCCCAAAAACGCAACATACAACAGCCCTTTTTACCATAAAACAGAGCCCAAAAATGCAACATACAGCAGCCCCTAAACCACCAAAACAGCAGCTCAAACACCCCAAAACAGTAACCAGAAACTGCAGTCCAAAACAGCAGGAAACAGAGCAAAAACAGCAAGCAAAACAGCAAAACGGCGAGTTAAAGACGTTAAACAAGTGAACCAGAAAAGTTACGGTGTGATAGCCCTTCCGAAGGCCGTGAAATGCGAGTTCGAAAGTCGACATAAAAGGTTAGACCTGAGGGTACCTTTCACACTTATTTTTTATTTGATTTGTATTGATTCTTTTAATTGTGTTAATTATTTATTGAATATTGTTTGCATGCGATGTGTGTTATGGCCATTGATTAAAACAGAAAATACGTCGTCTCTCGTGGTATATAGGATGGAAACCCAGACGTAAATTCCGTAGCCGATTCCGAATGGACGGTAGTGCGGTCTGTACTTGGGATACAACTCCACGTACCACTTGAGTAAACGGCGTATATTTCGCTTTATGTTATTTTGATTATTCTCACTTTATTATTCCGTCTTTTAATTTCCGCATGTTATTTATTTATGTTATGATGCGATCGAGCGCATGGGCTTAGTAAGTGGAATGAAAGATCCCCTATGGGGAAGGGTTAAAGCCCTTTACCACGATGCTTTGCCGCGCCGGTTGATGTGTGTTCGGTTGAATGCAAGACACGTTCAATCGGACTTATTAAGTTTGATATGATTGTCTTTATTTTTGTATGTATGATGCGATCGAGCGCATGTGCTTAGTGAGTTAGTCCAAAGGTCCTCTATTTGAGAGACGAAGAGCCTAAAAGGCCACCTTTGTGACACTACTTCGCCGCGCCGGACGAAGTGTGTCTGGGTTGAATGTACGTTCAATCGGGCATACAAAGTCCTACACTTTTTTTGTCTTTATTTCATGTATTGTGATGTGACGCGCATGGGCTTAGTATGTTGGTCTAAAGGTCCTCTCTTTGAGAGACAAATAGCCCCAAAAGGCCACACGGCTTTACGGCACTTCGCCGCGCCCCTTTATTTTGTTGTTTAGTATGACGTCTTCTTACATGACCATGCATCATATCATATTGTGCATGGGCTTAGTATGTTGGTCTAAAGGTTCTCTCTTTGAGAGACAAAGAGCCTAAAAGGCCACCTTTACGGCAGTACTTTGCCGCGCCTCTTTTATTTAGTTATTCGCTTCATAACGTCTTTTTGAAAATTCATGCATCATATTGCATTGCGCATGGGCTTATCAAGTGAGATTAAGGGTCCTCCACTTGAGGGGTGAAAATGCTTGAAGCTACCTTGCTACAATGATTTGCTGCGCCCCTTAATCTGTTGTTATGTACGAGAACTCATATATTCATCTGTTCATGTATGTGTCATGTCGTTTACTGCATTTTGGAGGTCACTACTATAACCCCGTTCGAACGCGTTCCGAAACGCCGCACGAACGCATGTTTTCTGTCTGGTCCCGTTCGAACGCGTTATCAAACGCTATACGGACGTGAACCTTCTGTCTACCGTTCGAACGCGTTTACGAACGCTACACGAACGCGAATATACTGAATTGAGTCATTTTCATCACATGTGCGTCTGTGTCTATATCTATCTTCTTTTGCACCACGTCATAGCATGCTCACTTTAATGCCTAATTGCATCCCTAAGCGTCTTCTTGCATTACGTACTTAGTTGACTCCTTTATTTGTGTATGGACATGTAATGGCTATTTGTTGAAATCAAATGTTCGCCATTATTTGATTCGCCTATATGTGTGCTTGTGTGGTTAGTGTGTGCTTGTGTTTCCATGAATACAATATGCCAATGAAGTTGTATGTTCGTTGCTACTTTGATGTACTTTCAAGCATGTAATCTTAGATGTGAAATATATGCAAATTTAGGTGTAAGTTTTATTTTTGCGCATGTGGATTTAGAAGCATGATACTCTTGGAAATAAGTGTTACTTAAGCTTGATTAAATTATTACACAAATCCTTTCATTACAAGTGACATAAGTAAGAGACCATTCCGAACCCAACGGTTTGAGGTCTTCCTTGCGAGGGGTGAGTGCGGCCTTAAATCTCATTTTCCCGGTTCAAACCGGGTGGCGACTCCATTATTCTCCGGTTTAGTCCCCCGTGGCTACTCCGTACTCCCGACCAGGCCGCGAGCCCGGGACAGCATGCGTCGCCCAGGTAGCTGTGTTCCCACATTGGCACTAGAGCAAGTGGGAGATTTTGTTGGGGTTGGTGCTCAGAGCGCCAATTCCCCGTTGTATTTCATTGAGAATACTTTTGTAAAACGTTTAATTATGAATAAAATAAGCAGTTTGTATAATATAATATATCTTTTAATATGGTAAAGACGTATTAGACCTTAGGATGATTAGTCATGATATAGTTACAAAAGCGTCGCAACTGATATTGAGTTGTATCATGACGTTGTCATTCTCAGACGGTTCCTGGTCAAGGTTTACACTACTTGGTCAGTAAAGTAAACCCGTTGAGACCGGTACATGTCGTATATTGGAATATTTGATTCCAATGGTTTCTCAATGAACCATGAGTCTTGGGGACTCGTATAGATGTCTAGGTGTTTATAGCAGATAAACATTGAACGACTCACCGAAGATTCTTAATGGATAGTACACCAACGTCAATAAGAATCTTCTCGGGTTGAGTAACATTTGTGATTCTTCGACTTGAGATACCACTGTGGGCACATGAGACATCTTCCACACTTAGATGGTAGTCACGTCACCGATCTATATAGATCAGACCTCCGCCTGTTCGTTGGGTGTGGATAGATCCTCAGGGTGTCCTGTGTGTGTCGAGATATGATCTGTCAGTTATGTGTAAAGAGCATAGGTAGTCCATTGATGATTAGCAATCAGATAAAAACCATGGGCCCGTGGTACACTTTAGAAATCAATTCTAAGTGTTCTTTTTTAGATTGCTAATAGAGAAGTCGGTGGGATTGTCCCTATAGAGATTTGACGTTTACATCTATATCTCTGGGATAAATCTGGATACCTGTGACGGAGGAATTATACATTTTCCATGACCTCGACCTGTATGATTCGGCGAGTTTATCTGTGGTCGTCATAATTTACGGTGGGTAAATTATGGACACAAAATTAGATTTTGTGACAGATATGCCTGAATCTAGAGAATCTCACTAATGAAATATACTTGTAGAGCACTAGGGAATATTTATGAATAATACTGATTATTTATAAGTAGTTTAAAGGTTAAACGAAAAATACATGCGAATGGACCTAATAGTCATTTCCTAATTTTTGTGTATTTGCATTTAATGATAGATTTTATCAAATACACATTAATTAATTGTCAAATTGAGATATTTGACTAATATCATAAATATATATGTATTTAATATTTAATATAAATATAAATATAATACATATATTTAATATATTTGTATTTAAATAATTATTTAATTATTAAATAATTAAATTAATTATAAATATAAATATCCTAAGTTGTGATAATTATGGAAATGCTTTTAGTTGCTTTATTTGACTTTAAGAAATTTATTAAATGGTTTGATGATAAAGCTTACAAGTTGATAAAGCAAATTTAATGAAACAAAATAATATATAGATATTATTTTGATACCAAAATTCAGCCAAGGGCAAATGGTGGAGGTATAAATTATTTTGTTTCATTTTAGGGTTTGATAAGTTCATTAGACACAAAAATAACACAAAAGAAGCTGAGAGAAAAGGCTTGGAGGCTAAAGAAGAAAGCTTGGAAAAATCTTATTTTTGTAAGTTTTTCTTTAAAGTCTTCAACATGAAAAATATTTCTAACATGATTAGCTTCAATTTGTGATAATTTGATGTTATCTCTACTCTTATAGTTTGTGTTAATTGGTTGTGAACTTGAATGAAAGATGTATGCATGTAAGTAAGCTTGAAATGGTTTCAAAGGCTTACTTTTGATTTTTTGAAAATCAAGTTGTCATTCTAGAGTTGTTGAGCCACTCTTTGGTGACCTAAAATTATTCTAGAGTTATTTCAAAGTGGTGAGACTTGTTTGGTGTTGCAAAGAATGAATTAAAGCATTGGATTTTAAAGATTTGGTAAAATTTATCAATTTGGTGAAATTGTAAAATTAGGGTTCTTAAGCCCTTCCAAATTTGAGGCTTTTCATATATGTGATGTATTATGTAGTGTATATGATGCATGTAAAATTTTGGGTTGATTGGATTTGATCTTGACATGTTTTGAACAAAATGGACTAGATTGTAATTAACCGAAAATTGGGGGGTGCTCGCGGAAATTGGATAAAAATTGGGGATTTGGTTGCAATCTGATTGTGATGACTTGGACTTGTTGAAAATCATTTTAGAAATGATTTAGAATCATCCAAAATTATATTTGACAATTTTGGACTAAAATGACCAATTTGCAAAGTTGTGGGGCAATTCGGTAATTACCAAGAAATTTGGTTTCTTGTGTAATTTTTCAGAATTTAATAATTGGATAATTAAATAAATAATTTTATTTAATTGATCCAAGAAAAAATTTGAAATCGGAAAATTTTGATTTTTCACTATTCCGTTGTGTTACCAGATTTTCGCCATAAAACCCCTATAGTGTACTCGTTGAGCACTTGGACAACGCGTTATGAATAATGTAGATTATTCATAATACTTCACCAATTAAATGAGTAATTCGAATCGTTTAAACGGTTAAATGAAAACACCTACTTTAGGGAATTTTGGTCAATTAATAATTAATGTGTATTTGTATTTGATATAAAATTTGATTTGATACATATTAATTAATTGTCAAATGAGACTTTGACATATGCCATTAATATATGTATTTGTTATATAATATAAATAAAAATACATATATAATAATAATTATATTAATTAATTATTTAGATATTTAAATGTTAGATATTTGAATAATTAAATGATATTCTTTTTCATAATTGTTATGAAAAATATTTAATTATTATTGGTTACATGTGGCATGTTTTAATTAAGCTTAAGGTGTGCAAATTTGATTTGCTAACATAAAGCTTGATTTTATTTAATTGATTAAATTGAGAAATTGACCAAATTGCCCCTCCAAAGTCGGTCATCACAATTTTTAAAGTGAAAAATATTATTTTCCCTTCCAAGGGAAGCTATGGCCGAATTACCTCTTCCAAATATCTCTCCAAATTTGTTTGATTATTCAAGAAAGAAAAGTGAAGAAAATCAAGAAAATAACTTAATGAATTAGGAGAATTAAAGGTAATTCTTTATATCCCTAAGCTTAGAAAGTATGTTTCTTGTTCTTGAGCATCTAGAGAGATTCTAGGGTTTCTTCTTTTCTTAAGAATTTGGGTGTTTTTGATTTGGAAGATGGAATAGAAGGCTTTGTGCATGTGTGAAGTAGAATTGAATGATATTATTGTAATATTTGTTCAATTTGATCATTTGATGATATGTTACAATTCTAGAGTGTTATGACCACTCTTGTAATGCCTAGAATTGTTCTTGGGTGCTTCATTGGTGGTGGCTTGGATTGGTATTGTGATTAATGTTAAGAAAATTGGATTAAAGCATGAAATATTGATATTTTTGTTTTATGGATCAGATATGAAAAAACTGTTTTTATGATGATGAAAATTATGTCATATAAATGTATTGGATGTGTTTTGGGTATTGGAGCAATTACCGGAAACTGTTTTGGAATTGAAATATGCGAAAACGGTGAAAAACGACGTTACCAGGTGACTTTTGAGCCAACCGGATGACGGCTGCCCAAACAGTGAATTGGTCACTGTTCGGGCAGCCCATGAACTGCCCTAGTACTGTTGGGGTTGACCTGGGCAGCCCCCATGTACATTGGGTAGTCGGTTCGGTTAAAAACGCGTTTTATGCCATTTTACGGAAAAATATTTTCGTAAAAGTTTTGCGATATTTCTTAACTATTTATGTCGTTATTTGATATCGAATAAATATGTTTAGGTGAAATATGAATGAATTATTCATATTGGATATTGAATAATTTATTCGGTAATTTTAAAAAAAGTTTTAAAATTACGATTTCACCCGAACCACGAGCTTTCGCTACGCCCGCACTAAAACCCCAACACAAAATTACCTAGCAAGCTTGATAAAAAGATCCAATTTCATTCTCCTTGTTGAAATGGTGGGAGAACTTCCAAGGTTTAGCAAGCTTGACTCCAAGATCCAATCTTGATTCCAATGCTAGCAAACTTCACTCCAAGATCCAATCTTGATTTCTTCTTGTTGAAATGTTGTAGAGATTTTCCAAAACTTCTCTGAAAACTTCTCTAACTTAGGCTAATTTCTCTAACACTTGCAAGTTTTAGCTTTCTTAACTTGATTAAAACTTTTGCTCAAGCTTACTATTTATAGCAAGACTTAGGTAATTTTTAATTAATAAAAATTTTAATCAACTTTTATGTGGGCTTAATCCAATTTGTCCAAATATGTATAACTAGGTGTGACTAATCATCTTTGTCTATCACTTTGATTTAATATAAATAAAACAAGACAAAGTTTAATTAATGGATTAGTTACATATCTACCACTTTGATTTAACCCAATTAAATCAAGCCAAATACACATATAATTACATATTTGCAATTATAAAAATATCCTCAAATGGTAGAGATATTTATGAAATTACGACAAAACCCTTGTATAAATTTTAGATTAATTCAATTAGGTCAAAGTAAATAATCAATGTTATCCAATAATATTTAATTATCTTAGTTGATAATTAGAATATCGAATATTATTTATTATCAATAATTATCAGCTACCCAAGTGTTCAACTAGTACATTTCATATTGTGGGACTCTCTAAGTCCAGACACATTCGTCATTTAAGTCTAGCTAATATGTACGCAATTCGGCCACCTCCGAATTCACGAAGAACATGAACGAACTTTGTGAACTATACAAGTCGAGGTCATCATATATGTTTATCAATCCCTCCGTTGTAGGCTATCCGAGTTGTGCTTAGGAAACATAGAATACACCGTCAAGTTTTTGAGGCCACATCTCATGTCGACTTGTCCACGATTCTTTACAACTAATGTGATCCACATAGGTGATCGGTTTTGGCCAAAGTCTTAAAAATCGTGATTTACTCACATGGATACCTAAACCTCTTATGGTACATATACGGGCCAACAGATCATAACTTGATAAACATTTGATTAACGAGTGCATCGGTCCACACCCAACGAACATCTAGAGGTCAGACCATGAAAGGTTTCTGACATACATGGCATCTAAGTGTGGAGGGTCTCACCCAAAATCAATGCTACCTTATAGTCAAAAGGATCACATATGCTACTGGACTCGAGGAGATTCCTATTGGTGGTGGTGTGTACTTCTAACTATTAGGAATCACATGTGAGTCATTCAGTATTCGGTCCAACGAATATCCACACGTCTATACGAGCTTCCAAAGCTCATGCTACATTGGGTTAAACCATTGGAACTCTAATTCCAATATATGACATGTGCTAGTCTTCTAGGTTATAGAAATTTAACCGTATTCCAAAACCAACGACTATGAATATTTAATTTAAGAATAGTTTATAATAGTAATGTTATCTCAATGTCGAACCACCAAGAGTTCAGTATTACTACATGACTCTTCTAAGGTCGATGTCATTCTTAGCATATTTATACATCAATCTAATATGCATAATGACATTACCATAATAAGATATGAAATGAAAAAGTAGTTATTTTATTAATAAATAATGAAATGTACAATACATTATCCAAACACCAACTCCAACAAAAAAATCAAAGGCACCCCTGAATTTTAGGTCAAATAGAATTTGAGTCAAATAAATAAAAATCTATCAAATGACCCCTACGTTTGAAAATTCAAAGCTTTGATTCAAGACTTTTAAGTGGAAAGACAAAAATAACATTACCTAAAATTTTGGGTCATTACAATCACCAATTGAAAAATCAGCCATGGAAATACTTTCCCTCTCTCCATTAATTGAATAAATCTTTTTATCAGGTGTTTCAGATCTACTTCCCCCAAAAGAGGCGCTTGTATTAAGTTTGCAAGGCCCCTCCAAAGCTACAATGGAGATAATATGATCCACTATAATTACCCCATTTTCATCCACATTCGTAGCGATATCAGCTCCAATCAATCCTTCCATGTCAGTAGTGGTTAAAGCAAGAGAGTTCAACTCTTGTTGTTCCCAGTTGCTCAATTCATCCACTTCAATCCCATTGACTTGTCCATGCGTACTAGCCACAATAGCCAATATTTCTGGGGAAGAAGAAGACTATCATTTCTCCATTATCTTGCGAGTAGTAATGTACCCCCTGCCATCCCTATGGGTCACCTTTGAGTAATCTTTCCTCTATCATCTTTATACCCTTAGAATTGTTATCTAAACCAGTGAATAAACTATAATTCCAGGCCAAAGAAATGCTATGAAAGCTTTTTGGGCATAAATAAATGGACTGCTCACGTTGTAGGCTATAGTGCTCATAAACCTACGCATTAGGGTGTACATGGGACTAGCAATAGACATGTTACTCTCCCTATATGTGGGAACTCGAACATTAGGCAAGACGATTTGTGTTAGGTTTTATTCGAGATAAACCCATAAATCTCCAATTTTTAGCTAATAATTAGAGTGGAAGCTAACCAAACACTCCAAAACTTTGAGAGAGCTATTTTGTTGAAAATGATTGTTATCTTCATAATGGCTTATTAGTACAACTTTTATAGCCAAATGATGGCTTTACAAGAGTAACTAATCACTAACTAACTTTACTTAATCTTTCCTAATTAATTGCAACTAACTAACTAACTCTTGATGTGTAACATTGCCTTCCCCATCAAACGGACCATATCCTCAAGGTCGAAATCAGGGTATGAAGCTTGAAGAGTAGCCATTGCCCTTAACCATGCCTGCACAATAATTGCAACATCGTTCCCAACAACACCAAGCAATACCACGCTCATATATTATCCAAGCATTGCAACCTCTGCTTCAATATCTCCAATAGTAAGAAAAAAGTAAAAATATCTTCAGTTATAAAAGAATCATCAGTTTTCCCATATCTATGAGATATCACCACTCCCAAGCGAACATCATTTGCCAGCTTTCCTACTTCGATGGCCTCTGTTATTGTTCCAATCTGATTTATTATGAGAAGGAGAGCATTGCAAGTGGATTCATGAATTGCTCCCTCAATACATTTTGGATTTAACATCAACAAGTCATCTCCTACTACCCGCTGACAAATTCCTAGACTTGCAATATACTTGGTATTTTCCCAAACTTCCTTATCAAAAGGCTCCTCGATTGATACACTTGAGTACTTAGCGTAAAGTTCTTTGTATGTCTCAATCATATCCTCTCATGACTTGAAATTTTGCCCAGACTTATTTGGAGATTTAAAGTCTAAATCATACTTTGTACCTTTGCAAAAATCAGTGACAACAACATCAATAACTATCTTTATCTTTTTCATTATACTTTGTTCTGTTAATGACCTCTTTAACAAAATCCAATCCTTCTCTTATACAAGATATGTTTGGAGCAAAACCACCATCTTCACCAATATTACATCTGTGTGGACCATATTTTTCTGCAATAAAATCCTTCAGATAGGTTTCATAACCCATTTGCAATGCATTCCTAAAATTACTTACTCCTATTGGGAGAATCATGATTTCCTGAATGGCCAAATTATTCCTAGTATGCTTCCCACCACTTATAACAGTGAAGACAGTAGCAAGAAAAGTCAGGTTGGTTTTACCAACAAGATCTGTAATGTGTTTGTAAAGTGGAACTTCCTTTTCAGCAGCCCCCAATTTGCATGCTACAATTGATACCACTAAAAGAGCATTGGCTAAAACATGCATTTGCTCCCCAATACCATATGAAAAACCAAAAAGAATCACCAAATGTCTTTAAAACATGCATTTGTTCCTCGAAAATCATGACACATTCAACAATTATTATTCCCATAGCTCCAAGATCAACAATATTAGCTAAAATACTCAAAGGCGCCAAATGGGTCAAAGTTGGAATTGAATCTAACCTCAATTGAAAAGGGAAACAATCCCAAATATATAAAGACTTAGGAGACAAAAACCCAAGAATACTTTGAGAAGCACTGTGATTAGACCAAATTCGTCATGGTTCTTTGCACTTCTTAGCATCTTGAGAACTCATGTACCAGTATTTCCATAAAGAAATCAAATTTTGGAATGTATTCTTCTTTGGCATTTCGTCAAACAGATTCCGCGCATCCGCCATTTATTCTTTCCTCAAGAAACTCTCAAGCTTTTGCCTTTGAAACTCACCTAGGGCATGTAAATAGTGAGGGTTTTGCTGTTGTGTTACCAATTCCAATTGAGATGGCCTTGAACCAATTTCCTTCATTTTAAATTTCTTGTTGTACTCCACAGCCTTGAGCTTGTACATTGATGCATCTTGAACCACCTCTTTGATTTTAGGGCCAGAATCGCTTCATGCACCAGCGTAAAGACCATCATCGTCCATGATTTCATCAGCATCACCGCCAGCTCCCTGGTACATCTTCGCCGTGAATGGTTTGCAAATGCCCTCCAGCTCTTCCATCTTATCTTCAAAATCTTCATGATGATGAACACTAGCAATCTTGTTTTCTTTGAAGTTTTCTTTATGCAATACATTCTTTACAAGAATCTCAACGTCTTTACATTTCTTGAAAAATGAATGCTTCAAAAACTTCTCTGGCATTTCATCAAACAGCTTATGTGCTTTCTCCATTTCGCCTTTCGTCCAACAAACTTCATGCTCCTGCCTATGAAGCTTCAGTTTGACCTTCTTCTTGTGTTCTTCAATCTCAACCTTGTGTCTTATTTCCTCTTGAAGCAGCCTGTTGAACTTCTCTTTTGAGAGCCTGCTATCGTCATTTGTGATGGTAGTTGTGTTCTTTTGTCCGATGATTTCATCCTCTGCTGTGTTGTTCAATTCCCCAAGATAGTTGTTATCATGGTTTCTTGTATGCGTACTTTCATAGACTTGAATCGGCTTATCAGGCTGATTTTCTTTCACTGAAATTAGTTTTTGATCTTGGATAGTGGTTGGACAATTTCCGATAAGGAAATCCTCACCGGATTTGAACCTTGAAACCAAAGATTGAAGCATATTAAGCATTTCCTTCATGGCAATTGTATTTTCTTCCAATAGCTCGCCCCTTAGATGTATTTTCTATTTCAAGATAGCTAATTGAGAACTAGTATTATCATTAGACTTTCCCATTATAGAAGAATCTCTCAATGAAAGCATCAATTGTTAGGTTTTATTCGAGACAAACCCACAAATCTTCAATTGTTAGCTAATAATTCGAGTGGAAGCTAACCAAACACTCCAAAACCTTTGAGAGCTATTTTGTTGAAAATGATTGTTATCTTCATAATGGTTTCTTAGTACAATTTTTTATAGCCAAGTGATGACTTTACAATAGTAACTAATCACTAACTAACTTTACTTAATCTTTCCTAATTAATTGCAACTAACTAACTAACTCTTGATGTGTAACAATTTGACTCGTGAAACGTCATACTGGAATGCTTATGCAGCGGCAACACCCAACACCTACGTGTTGATGAATCGGCTGCTAAGGTCAGTAATGACGCGTCTGCGAGTGAAGACACAGGGCCTCCAAAAGTGGTCCAAATGGGTTCATACGTCAGCAGCCCTTCTAACCATTCAGAGCTAGTGTTATGGTCCCTCTCGCCACCTACGTGCCGCAAGCTTCCAATGTTCAAGGCAAGAATTTAAACCGGAAAGATATGGTCAATTGTCAACGTGAGAGATTAAGGGTTGTTCGGGTGCATGGGTCGGCTTTGGCTCATGGAAACTCCAATGACCCTTCGACTGGTAGAGAAGCAATTTTGGGCTTGGCTCCTACAACCCATGATGAAGGTCTTGGTGCCGTCGAATATGGCCTAATCATTGCCACACTAATCACCCTTGGACCCATCCCAATAAGAAACACAACTTGGAGAAGCCCAAGTTGGATTTGGTGGAACAAGCTAAAGTGGGTAATGTTGTGGCAAGCCCATACGTGTCCTTCGTCGAGTCCAATGCTCTCTTTACTCAAGACCATCCCATAAAGGAACAGTCGAGGATTATAGCAATGTGGGCTTTAACACCCACTCTATCGCTTTCCCTTATTATACAACTCTTGATGGTTATACCGGTAAAGTGGGTAAGAATAATAGAGTCCTGAATGAGTGTGGTTTGGTGGTGTAAGGTTCAAGATCTCATCTTGAGGTTTTGAGTTCGAATTTAGGGGTGCGCTTCTTGTAAGAGCTTGAGACAGTTGATGATTTTACCTGCTCCGCTTAAGCCCAAAAAAAAGGGTAAGAATCATATAGCTGAAGATCGGGATTTCATTGATGATTATTATCACGGAGATAACGGATTTGGGGCTTCAGACTCAAAGAATTTCGACAGAGACTTTTCTTTGGTTACCAATCGAAAATCAAAAAAAAATCAAAGATGCCTCCGTTGGCAAGAAAAAAGACTCTCGCGGCCGCCGCTAATTTATCTTTTCTTTTTCTCTCCTTTATTCTTGTTATGCTTATGTTGTTTTTCCCTTTTTGCTCTTAAGGTTTTGGTCTAGTCCTCCTCTAATAAGATGTTTTCTTTATTTTTAATAAATAAACAGGTTGAGGTCCGGCTTAACCTCTCACTATCGTGGTGGTTAAAAAAATAATAAATCCTCACCCCCAAACCTAAACCCTCGTACCTAAATCCTAAATCCCAAATATCATATACTAGATCTCAAACCTCGAACACTAAACCCTCAAAATTATACACCAAAAACCCCAAACCTTATACCTTAAACCCCCAACCCAAAATTTTAAACCTTAAATGCTAAATCCTAATTATTATTTTTTTTTTTATAGAAGAAAATATCGTAAAATCTGATCCAATTTATCGTAATCCCTTAATTAATATTTTGGTTAACCGCATTTTGAAATATAAAAATCATTTTCGTCAAATTAACACACCCTTATTGATTTAGGTATAAAGAAAGATGACAGAAATCACAACGTCGTCTTCTATATTTGTCCCGGACAATACATTTAATTACAAAATACCAAAAAAAAAAAAAAATTATCAGTGAAAAATGGTACTTAGTGCGAGTGAGAGGCAAATCTCAAACCCTCGATTCGCTGCCAATTGCACAAATTAGAGAATCGAGAGGCTAAGTTCGTTCTTGATATAGATCAGATCATACAACTGGAAATGTCAAATGAGCATTATCAGTTATGGCGACGCCGAAGATGATGTCTTATTATGATAACAATAACTCTAGTGATGATAGAAAGGCTCTCCGTCTCCACGAGAAGTATTCATGCCGAGCACCGCTTCTTCGTAATCGAAACCGTCGATGGCGACACAGTCGCATCGGCACTGCTGTTGTTATGGTGGCCGCACTACTCCTCTCTACCACCGCTTGGCTTTCTGTTGTTTTCTCCGCCACTACTTCCCGCTTCTGGATTCGATTTAGGGGGTGGGAAGGTAGTCCCCTTTCTCATTCTCACACTCACATTGACACTCTTAAGCCATCGCCATCCCCGCCGCCCCCTCCACCTTCCTCCAGCACTCATAACCGCAGCCTTTCTGAGGAAGAGTTATCTCTCAGGCACATAGTCTTCGGAATTGCCGGATCCTCTCACCTATGGAAACATCGAAAGGAGTTCGTGAGGCTGTGGTGGCTTCCCAAACTCATGCGTGGACACGTCTGGTTGGAAGACAATGTGCCTCTTCAGAAAGGCGACGATTCCTTGCCACCTATCATGGTCTCTGAGGACATTTCCCGCTTCCGTTACACCAATCCCACCGGCCACCCCTCCGGACTCAGGATCTCTCGCATTGTAGTCGAATGCTTTCGTCTTGGACTTCATAATGTCCGCTGGTTTGTTCTTGGTGATGACGACACCCTTTTCAATGCTGATAATTTGGTTGCTGTTCTTAGCAAGTATGATCCTTCTGAGATGGTTTATATAGGTAGTCCCTCTGAGAGCCACTCTGCTAATACTTATTTCAGTCACTCTATGGCCTTTGGTGGTGGTGGAATTGCCATTAGCTACCCCCTTGCTGAGGCTCTTTCGAAGATTCATGATGACTGTATTGACAGATATCCTAAACTCTATGGAAGTGATGATCGTCTACATGCCTGCATTACTGAACTTGGCATTCCTTTAACAGTTGAACATGGCTTCCACCAGGTAAAGTCTATCTCACGTCTATTCTATGTATTTAGTTTTTGGCTTCTATGCATATAAATGGATTAATCTTTGTGCTGTCGGTATGTTTTTGAAAATTAAGATTACCCATTGGCAGTGAATAAGATAATTCAATGTTTCTATTGTTATCTGTTCATTTAGATATTTTTACTTTCATTGCAGTGGGATATTAGGGGTAATGCTCAGGGTCTTTTATCCTCACATCCCATTGCACCATTTGTATCCATTCACCATATAGAAGCTGTGGATCCTTTTTATCCGGGTTTGACATCTTTGGATAGTTTGAAACTCTTCACCAAAGCCATGAGAGCTGATCCCAGGAGCTTTTTACAGCGATCAATTTGCTATGACTTGGCAGGCCATCATACACTTGTAGTCTCACTTGGTTATGTGGTTCAAGTCTTCCCAAATATTGTGCTCCCCCGTGACCTTGATCGCTCTGAGAAGACTTACACTGCTTGGAACAGAATAAGCCATCACAATGAATTTGATTTTGACACCAGGGATCCTCATAGATCTATTTGTAAAAAGCCTGTCCTCTTTTTTTTTAAAGAAGTAAAGAGACAGGGAAATGCTACAGTAGGTTCATATGCACGAGCTACAGGAAAAGATTATTTAAGAAGAAAAGTGTTCTGCTTCTCACAAACCCCTCCCATGCATCACATCAAGAATATCCAGGTGTTGGGCTATCCTCTTAGGAAGAACTGGCATGTGGTGCGTTTTTTCTGCTATTTCTTCTCCGTGTTGTGTGATCTCACTATCTGTTTTCTAATAGTTTCAATGTCCTTGGACAGGTACCACGTCGGCTATGTTGTAAAATAAACCAAAGTAGTGACCAAACCCTTAAACTGGCAGTTGGGCAGTGTCGGAAAGGAGCTTTGAGTTCTGTAACAGATTTTATCTGAATGCTGGATGTGAGGGTGGGAAGGGGAGCTTTGGGCAGTGTACACTATCATATTGGCTGTGAATTTATTTAAAAAGAAGGGGCCTCAACTACGTTATGTTTTATATAATTTGGCTGCATTGCCTTAGATGTCTTGCAGAAACCCTTGGTCAGCTGACATCCGGCATTTTGAAAACACATGTTTTCAGATTGCATATATTAGAATGCTTCATTGTCCACAGTTGAGTTGAAGAGGACCGTGCTAATTTTCTGATTTGGGGATCCATTTTTTGCCTTCATTTTCTAGAAGGTAAGTAATTATAAACCAACACCTAACTATTGGAAATTTTCATTGAAGTGAGCAAAAGTTTTCGTTGTTCTACAGATGAAATGCTAGAATTAATTGTCTTGAAACTTTAAAAGGTTCTTCTGTTGTTTATTTACACTTCCTGTTTAGTTAGGCTGCAGACCCTTTGGCTTTTTATCTTGATCTTTTACTTTTTAAAAGGAAAGGGAAGAAAATGATTGTGTTGTTTATGGGTTCTGTTTGTGGTCCAGTGGTGTGATCTAAATTTAATTTTTGATATTTGTTTTTAAAAAATAGTCTATTAAAAGGAACTTTTTAACTTGTAATGCTATTTCCTCAAAATGTAACTTGAATGTTAGGTACATGATCTATGGAGATTAATTCTCTGACTTAAATTCAAGGACAAGAACTAATCCGTGTATTGTTTAAGATCTTGGTATTTGGATTTAGAGTTTTAGACCTAGCTATAGTGATTTTTGTAGAACAAACAAAGTGAATATACTTATAATACAACTTAAAATGGGAGGAGCTTATTTCTGCCACTGACTTAATTTACACTAAATTAGTTTACTGTAATCTTTTTTCATACTTTTCATTGCTTGCATTAGAAACTCATTTTGCTAATTAAGTTTATACAACATGTGCTGGAAGTATAGATTAAGGAGACGTAACAGGTACAGGATTTTGTAGAAATTCTTATTTTAGTGTAAATTGAAGCACTGCTCAGGTTATAAAAACTACATTACTTGAACTGAATTAGCATTTCCGATGTTTAGAGGGCGATTCTTGCATTAAGCCATGCTGTTCTACACTTGTACTGAGGTATACACGGACAAGAATGCTAGGAAATAATTCCCTTATGCTGCAAAAATTCTTGGAAAACATGAGATGTATGCACACCACCATTATCTGACCTCAATACCTTAAGACATGTAGAAAACTGATTCTCTAGGTAGGCAACAAGTTCTAGAAAACCCGAAACACATTTCCCTTAGATCGAAGGAAATAAACCCAATTAAAACAGTTGTAATCATCAATGATCGTCACAAAATATTTATAATGGCCATGCGAAGCAACTAGTGTTATACCCCAAACATCACTATGGATTATGATTTATGTCCAAGCATTTGGTAGCACAACTACCATGTGTAGGGAAATGAAGAACTTTGCTTTTGCCAAGTTTGCAAGCAGTACAATCAATAGACAAACCATGATAAGAAACCTGATCTTTATTGTCCTTAAAACTATGCTTAATCAAATGACGTGAAATCAGAGAATTGGGATGACCTGATCACTTGTGCCGAACCTATAGAGAAATGAATGAATTCTATATTCTGATATATTGAAAATACTTTACACACGTCTCTCTTATAGAAGAGTATATATACAAGAGTTAGAAACTATTGATACTTTCTTATTTTAATTATTTGACTTATTTTATATTTATAAACTAAATATCTAACAAATCCCCATATATTTGATAACTCTAAATAGAATATTCCAACACTCCCTCTCAAACTGGCATAAAGATATCTTTCATTGTCAACTTGTCAATTAATCTGTCAAATCTCTTCTTAGGTAGTCCCTTTGTAAGTATGTCTGCAATCTGATTTGTGGTTGGAACATATGGCATACAAATCAACCTATTCTCGATCTTTTCCTTGATAAAATATTTATCTACTTTCACATGTTTTGTTATGTCATCGTGAACTGGATTGTGGCAAATTGAGATTGATGTTTTATTGTCACAGTAGACCTTCATTGGTGAAGAGTTGGAGACCTTTAATTCTTTTAACCACCTTTTAATCCACATTACTTCACAAATCCCATGAGCAACTGATCTAAATTTAGCTTCCGCACTACTTCTAGCCACCACATTTTGCTTCTCGCTTCGCCAAGTGACCAGGTTACCACCAACAAAGGTAGCCAGAGGTTGATCTTCTATCGGTAACACTTCCAGCCCAATCTGCATCAGTATAAACTTCCACAAGTAGATGTCCATGTTTTTAGTACAACAATCTCCTTCCAGGAGTTCTCTTCAAGTATTTCAGAATTCTGTAGGCAGCTTAAAAGTGTTTTTGTCCTGGTGAGTGCATGAATTGGCTTACCGTACTCATTGCAAAGGCTATATCCGGGCGTGTATGGGATAAATTAGTCTTCCAACAACTCTATGATATTGTTCTATGTTCACCACATCCTTGACTTTGGCAAGTTATAGCTTTACATTAGGCTCAATCGGGGTTTCAACAACTTTGCAGCGAAGTAGTCCTGTTTCATTAAGCAAATCAAGTATATATTTACGTTGGTTGACAAATATGCCCTCTTTAGATCTAGTAAACTCCATCCCCATAAAATACTTCAATGGACCCAAATCTTTGATCTCAAAATCATCATCAAGCATTTTCTTCAATCTTACCAACTCAGCACTATCGCCTCCTGGTAAGATAATATCATCTACATAAACAATTAGGATAGCAATTTTACTGTCTTTTGAATTTTTATAGAACATAATATGATTTGCTTGACTTTGACAGTAGCCATGACGTTTTACAGCTATCCTAAAATGTTCAAACCATGCTCTAGAAGACTATTTGAGTCCATCTAAAGACTTTATTAATCTATAAACTTTATCTTTACCAAGTTTTCCTTCAAATTCAGGTGGTAGGCTCATAAACACTTTTTCTTCCAGGTCTTTATTTAAGAATGCATTTTCTACATCCAGCTGGTGTAAAGGCCAGCTGGAATTCACAGCCAAAGATAATAGAACTCTGATTGAGTTTATTTTGGCTACTGGAGCAAAGGTTTCCTAGTAATTTATCCCCAAGATCTGTGTGAATCCTTTTGCCATGAGTATTGCCTTGTATCTTTCTACGTTGCCATTTGCCTTGCATTTGACAGTAAACACCCATTTACACCCCACTATCTTATTATCCTTTGGTAAGTCAACTATTTCCCAAGTACCACTCATATTTACTTGGATCACGAATCGATCCGGGTCATGAAACGGGAATGGGAACGAGGGTTGCCACTTGAATTAGATATGTGGTTGGATCGATAGATTGTCAGAATAATATTTTTGTATCGAGGAACAATATGTTTGGATCGATATGTTAAATATATTTGAAAAATCTCAATTAGATGAGAAAATAACACCACAACACCACCATTTTATGTTTTGCATTTCCCACCAAGACTCTTTTCTCATTTCTGAAAAAATATATATATTTTCAATTATATTGGAAAAATGGGGGAGTAGGTCTTATGATTCAGGAAACCAAAAAGTTAAAACACCAAACAAGAGTTGTAAGGTAATAATATCTAAATCTTTTTCTTCATTTACTCATAAATCCATCTGAAAAATCTTCAAATTCGTTGGCAATGTGGATCGCCATGTTGGAGGTTCCAATTCCTATTCCCCATGGATTTGGGTCGGCTTGGTTCTGGGATTCGGATCGCGGATCCATAGCCTTTTGAGGGATCCTAGTAACATTGATACCACTTCATTTAAGAGCATTCATCTTTCCATTACTGTTATCTTCCAATTTGGATCATATAGGGCTTCTTTAATGTTTCTCGGGACAAACAAATGAGAAATCTTATAGGTAAATACTATATGGTTGTTGGAGAGTTTTTTATAGGATAGATATTTAGCAATGGGGTAATTGGTACACATTTTATTCGTGTCCCATAATAGTTATTGGTATGTTAAGATCAGAAGGCTCATTATCAGAATGTATAATAGGAAAATAAATTGAGTTTAGAGTATGATTACCTGAAATATCTGTTGCAAGATTATCGTACCGTAAATATACAATATCAAATTTTAGTAAAAGATAAGTATGGGTGTCGAACCCACAAGGATATGCTACATCATCATCTAGAATAATAGAGTTAGTTCATGACCAAAGATAAAAATAATGAAAATAGAGTCAATAACATAATGGACATCATTAGAGTTTAAAGAAAGAAACTAGAAGATAAAACCCGAATCAAATTCCTTCGTTTTCGGACGTCACCGTCTTCATCTCCTCTTGTCGCTCTTCAATCTTCCTCATTGGATCTCTCTAAAATATGTGTTTAGAACTATTTTTTGTGTATTTTTCTCTTTTTTGGGGTTTTAGATGAGCTTCTATATTTATAGGGAAGTCCTGGAGTCATTGTACATGTAGAATACTGAAAATTTGATGTTTCTGGAATTCAGCCGCAGCGTTGCGACACCAGAATTGGCATCTCGACGCACATCTCTCGAGAATTATTATGCGTTCATCATGGTAAGGCGTCACGACGCCAGAAGTGGCGTCGCCACGCCATCCTTTTTTTCGGAATGAGTGTTTTCTGCGAATTTAGTCTTCCCGTATGCTTCTGGGATTCGGATCGCGGATCCATAGCCTTTTGAGGGATCCTGGTAACATTGATACCACTTCATTTAAGAGCATTCATCTTTCCATTACTGTTATCTTCCAATTTGGATCATATAGGGTATAATAGGAAAAGAAATGTATAATAGGAAAAGAAATTGAGTTTAGAGTATGATTACCTGAAATATCTGTTGCGAGATTATCGTACCGTAAATATATAATATCAAATTTTAGTAAAAGATAAGTATGGGTGTCGAACCCACAAGGATAGGCTACATCATCATCTAGAATAATAGAGTTAGTTCATGACCAAAGATAAAAATAATGAAAATAGAGTCAATAACATAATGGACATCATTAGAGTTTAAAGAAAGAAAGTATAAGATAAAACCCGAATCGAATTCCTTCGTTTTCGGACGTCACCGTCTTCATGACCAAAGATAAAAAGACAGATTCTCCCCATATATTCTGAGGTAAGCCAGAGCTGATTAACATAGCGTTCATCATCTCTTTCAAGGAACGATTCTTCCGTTTTGCAATCCCATTGGATTGAGGTGAATAAGGAGCTGTGGATTGAGGTGAATAACGATTCCATTTTGTTCACAAAGTGATTCAAAAGGAAAAAATATACTCACCACCACGATCACTCCTTAACTCCCTAATTCTTTTATTCAGTTGGTTCTCTACTTCATTCTTTAGAGAACAAATTTCTCTATAGCTTCGTCATTGCTTTTCATTAAATACACATAGCAAAATCTCATGCAATCATCAATAAAGGTAATAAAATATTTATTACCTCCTCTTGATTGTATTGAATTAAAATCACATACATCGGTATGAATTAGATCAAGTGGTTCAGAGTTTCTTTCAATACTATGAAATGATGATCTAGTTAGTTTTGCCTCAACACAAGTATCACACTTATGTTTGTTATCAATTTTAAAATTGGGAATGTGATTCATGTTAATTAATTTCCGCAATGAATTAAAATTAACATGTCATAATCTACCATGCCATAGATCAGAGTACTCAACAATATAAGCAGAAGAATTAGCTTTATTGATATTCTTGGGTTTAATAACCATTACATTGAGCTTAAAAAGCCCATCAGTTACATTCCATTTTTGGTCAAAACTACTTTATCAGACTCAAACACCATATGGAATCTGTGCTTGTTCAGAAGTGATCCAGACACAAGATTCTTCCGTATTTCTGGTACATACAGAATGTTGTTCAAAGTCAACTCTTTCCCAGAAGTCATATTCAGAATCACTTTTCCTTGACCTTCAATCTCAGATGTTGCTGAATTTCCCATGTATATTTTGTCCCCATCACCAGCAGGCTCAAATGAAGAAAACATGCTATTGTCCGAGCACACATGTCGAGTGGCACCAGTGTCAATCCACCACTCTCTTGGGTTAGAACCCACCAGATTTACCTCAGAAACCACAGCTGAAAGGTTAATGTCTGAAACATCTTGAGTCATGTTTTCCATCACATTAGCCTCTTGATTCTTTTTCTTCTTCGGCAGTCTCCACTCAGAAGACTTGTGACCCATTTTATCACAGTTGAAGCATCTTCCTTGAAATTTGGATTTCTTGGAAACTCCTCATTTAGGGCCCATCTTTGACCCTTTGTTCTTGAGGTTCTTGTTCTTATGGCCATGTTCAACAATATTGCTTTGGCCTCATGAGTTATTCCTCTCTTGTCAGATACTCTGTTATCTTCCTCAATTCTAAGCTTAAGAACCAAGTCTTCAATGCTCATTTCTTTTCGCTTATGCTTTAGATAATTCTTGAAATCTTTCCAACCATGTGGTAGTTTTTCAATTATCGAGGCTACATGGAAGGTTTCACTTAAAACCATCCCCTCAGCATGAATTTCTGCTAGAATAATCTGCAATTCTTGTACTTGGCTTAACACAATTTTGGAATCAACCATCTTAAAATCTAGGAAACGGCCTACGACAAATTTCTTAGTACCGGCATCCTCAGTTTTATATTTTCGATCTAAAGATTCCCAAAGCCCTTTTGCTGTTTTCATTCCGGCGTACACACTGTACAAGGAATCACTTAGCCCATTTAGCACATAATTCCTACATAGGAATTCAGAATGTTTCCAAGCATCGATAGCACTGATCACTTGAATATCAATCTCACCCTCTTTGGGTACAAGAGCATCTTCCTTTAGGAACCTCGCAAGGTTCAACGTGGTCAAGTAAAAGAACATTTTCTGTTGCCACCTTTTGAAATTCTGGCCAGTGAATTTTTCAAGTTTTTCCGGGCAGGATTGACATGGCTCACATGTCCAACATGTTGTCTAGCCATAGAGGCAGCAACACTTTGGCCAGCCGAAGAGGCTGCCACAACACTTTGGCCAGCGACAGAGGCTGCCACAACATTTTGGCCAGCCGAAGAGGTTGCCACATTCGGATCTACTGTGTTTGGACTGTTTTCCATATCCACAGATCGAATTGTTTTAAGACTATTACACTTAATTCGGTTAGTGTGTTCTTACAAGGACTTGAACAATCAGTAAACACACAACACAAAAATTAAAGTAGTAAGGAAATCCAGTATCAGCCTCAATCGTTCAGCCCCTGATATGATGCTTCAGACCCTGATAAGTTGATTCAGACCCTGATGAGCAGAGCGGACCCTGATGAGCAGAGCGGACCCTGAAATGAACAGAGCAGGCCCTGATGAGCATAGCAAACCCTGATGACAAGCAGACCCACATGAGCAGAGCAGACCCTGATAAGCAGAGCAGACCCACACGAGCAAACCCTCACGAGCAGACCCTCACGAGCAGACCCACACGAGCAGACCCTGAAATCAGCCCATGAGCAGACCCTGAAATCAGCCCCTGACGATCCAATAACCAAATCAGAACCGATCCAGCAAACATAGTCAGACTCAATGTTTCACTATTCTGAGGCTTGTTGATGTGGCAACAATCTCCTTAAAACAATTCGTCCCCTACCGAATGGTGCAGTAGAACGTGAGGCGTTGTTTCCCAGGATGCAACGGAAATAAACAAGTATGGGCACCACCAAACTTGTTTCCTACGAAACACAAAGTTTTTGAACTCTCCCAACAAAAACAAAGAAAAACCGAGGCAAAACTATTTTTCTTAAAACGAAAGCTTCTGAAGTTTTCTTAATATATTATCCTTTTTCTCTCTACCACTGCACATTTTAAAAGGAAATAATCATCCTAATTAAATCAGATTAGTGGGAGACCTTTCATTTGAAGTAACCACCAAGTTAATCAATAGAATTAATTTAACTGTTATGGAACCTCAAAAGGCTTGGAAAAATAAAGAGACTTGCAAAAATTGACTGGGCCGGCCCGCATAATTTGGTCCGCATTCATGTACGCAGGACGCGCGGATGCACACGAGTCAGGCCTGATCGGATTTTGATTTGCACATGCCCTGTGCGCGCACGTAGAGAGCACATTTATCCTTATAACACTTACCCATCTTCATATGAACAATTTTATATAAACATAATTTCTCTCTATTAGCTTTCCCATGGGGACAAATCATTTCTCCTTATTTTCCAAAACCAATGGGTGAATTTTGAGCAATAATTTCTCATTCACTCAAGCACCATTTTAAGCATATGAATATACCATTGTGAACTACTCACGGAGGAGTATCTGAATCACTAAAAAAATAACACTAACACGAAGTGGTCATGCTTAAAATTGTACCTCAAAATAAATTTTGATTGCTAACACGAAGTGGTCCATGCTTAAAAATAACCACTACTACTCACGGAGGAGTATTGAAAATTTCGAAGCCATTTATCTTCAGCACACTTATCTAATGCAATAAATTTTGATTCCATTGTAGATATGGCTATCACAGTCTGTTTGGAGGATTTCCATGATACGGCTGCACCTGCTAGTGTAAACACATAGCCATTGGTAGACTTTGAGTCTTTCATATCAGATATCCAATTTGCATCTCTATATCCTTCGATTACAGCTGGATATCTATGATAGTGCAACCCATAATTACGAGTAAAATGTAAATACCTGAGTATTACTATTGCTTTCCAGTGATCAACCCATGGATTACTCGTATATCTGCTGAGCTTGTTTACTGTACATGCTATATCAGGCCTGTACAACTCGATAAATACATCAAACTCACGATCACTCTAGAGTATTCTACTTGAGATACACCATCTCCCCTATTTTTGATAGATGTAGACTCACATCTAAATGAGTTCTAGCCACAGCATAATCATCATTGTTGAATTACCAAGAATTTATCCACATAGTGCGAATGATCAAGAATAAGTCCATATGGACTTCTCGAGATCTTTATTCCCAGAATGACATCTGCTAGACCCATGTCTTTCATGTCAAACTTAGATTTCAACATATTCTTGGTGGATTTTACCATTTTAACATTACTCCCGACAATCAATATGTCATCAACGTAGAGACATAAAATGACATAGCCAACTTCTGTCTCTCTGACATAGATACATTTATCACATTCATTGATTTTGAAACCATTTGCCAACATGGTGTCGTCAAACTTTTATGCCACTGTTTCGGAGCTTGTTTCAATCCATACAAGGATTTTACTAACTTGTAGACTTTCTTTTCTTTCTTCCTGAAGCTATAAAGCCTTCAGGTTGTTCCATGTAGATTTCTTCATCTAAATCTCCATTCAAAAGGCTGTTTTCACATCCATCTGATGTACCTCAAGATTACGCAAAGCTGCAATCGCTAGTATCATCCTTATGAAATTTATTCTCTTTACAGAAGAATAAATATCAAAGTAATCAAGACCTTCACGTTGTCTGTAGCCTTTAATTACAAGTCTTGCTTTGTACTTGTCAATTGATCCATCTGCCTTCATTTTCTTTTTGAAAATCCACTTGGACCCTAGAGGTTTACACCCTGGAGGAAGGTCCACTAACTCCCAGGTGTGATTTTGTAAGATGGATTCAATTTCACTATTGATGGCATCTTTCCACAAAGCGCCATCAGCTGACCTTACAGATTCGTTATAGCTTTGAGGATCATTTTCTAGCAAAAATGTCAGAAAATCTGGACCAAATGATTTTTCCGTTCTAGCTCTTTTGCTACGTCTTGGTCCAAGTTCAACATCTTGTTGATCCTCTGGAATATTTATGTGTTCTTGGTCCTGACTATCTTCAATGATAGCCTTATGTGTGCTGTTTGTGCACATTTGAGTTCGAATTAGTTTACAAGGAAAAATGTATTTGAAAAATGATGCATTCCTCGACTTCATTATCATATTTTTGTGAATATCTGGTATATTAGACTCATGCACAAGAAATCGATAAACATTACTGTTATGTACATATCCTATGAAGATACAATCAATAGTTTTTGGTCTTATCTTCACCTTCTTAGGTGGAGGAATGATAACTTTGGCAAGACACCCCCACACTCGTAGAAATTTATAGGAAGGTATTCTTCCTTTCCACATTTCATAAGGAGTTTTCCCTACTTCTTTCCGTGGTACCTTATTTAAAAGGTAATTAGCTGATAAAACAGCTTATCCCCACATATTCTGAGGTAAGCCAGAGCTGATTAACATAGCGTTCATCATCTCTTTCAAGGTATAATTATTCCGTTCTGCAATCTCATTGGATTGAGGTGAATAAGGAGCTGTGGTTTGATGTATGATTCCATTTTGTTCATAGAGTGATACAAACGGGAAGACATACTCACCACCACGATCACTTCTTAACTTCTTAATTCTTTTATTCAGTTGGTTCTCAACTTCATTCTTATAGAGAACAAATTTCTCTATAGCTTCGTCCTTGCTTTTCATCAAATACACATAGCAAAATCTCGTGCAATCATCAATAAAGGTAATAAAATATTTATTACCGCCTCTCGATTGTATTGAATTAAAATCACATACATCGGTATGAATTAGATCAAGTGGTTTAGAGTTTCTTTCAATACTATGAAATGATGACCTAGTTAGTTTTGCCTCAACACAGGTATCACACTTATGTTTGTTATCAATTTTAAAATTGGGAATGTGATTCATGTTAATTAATTTAAGTAATGAATTAAAATTAACATGTCCTAATCTACCATGCCATAGATCAGAGTACTCAACAATATAAGCAGAAGAACTAGCTTTATTGATATTCGGGGAGTTAATAACCATTACATTGAGCTTAAAAAGCCCATCAGTTACATACCATTTTCCCACATACATTCCATTTTTGGTCAAAACTACTTTATCAGACTAAACACCATATGGAATCCATGCTTGTTCAGAAGTGATCCAGACACAAGATTCTTCCGTATTTCTGGTACATACAGAACGTTGTTTAAAGTCAACTCTTTCCCAGAGGTCATCTTCAGAATCAATTTGCCTTGACCTTCAATCTCAGATGTTGCTGAGTTTCCCATGTATATTTTTTCCTCATTACCAGTAGGCTCAAATGAAGAAAACATACTCTTGTCTGAGCACACATGTCGAGTGGCGCCAGTGTCAATCCACCACTCTCTTGGGTTATAACTACCAGATTCACCTCAGAAACCACAACAGAAAGGTTAATGTCTGAAACATCTTGAGTCATATTTTCCAGCACATTAGCCTCTTGATTCTTTTTCTTCTTCGGCAGTCTGCACTCAGAACTTGTGACCCATTTTGTCACAGTTGAAGCATCTTCCTTGAAATTTGGATTTCTTGGAAATTCTTCATTTATGGCCCATCTTTGACCCTTTGTTCTTGAGGTTCTTGTTCTTATGGCCATGTTCAACAACATTTGCTTTGGCCTCATGATTCATTCCTCTCTTGGCAGATACTTTGTTATCTTCCTCAATTCTAAGCTTGAGAACCAAGTCTTCAATGTTCATTTCTTTTCGCTTATGCTTTAGATAATTCTTGAAATATTTCCAACCAAGTGGTAGTTTTTCAATTATCGATGCTACTTAGAAGGTTTCACTTAAAATCACCCCCTCGGCATGAATTTCTGCTAGAATAATCTGCAATTCTTGAACTTGACTTAACACAGTTTTGGAGTCAACCATCTTAAAATCAAGAAAACGCCCTACGATAAATTTCTTAGTACCGGCATCCTCAGTTTTATATTTTCGATCTAAGAATTCGAAAGCTCCTTAGCTGTTTTCATTCCGGCGTACACACTGTACAAGGAATCACTCAGCCCATTCAACACATAATTCCTACATAGGAATTCAGAATGTTTCCAATCATCGATGGCACTGATCCCTTGAATATCATTCTCACCCTCTTTGGGTACATGAGCATCTTCTTTAGGAACCTCGCAAGGTTCAACGTGGTCAAATAAAAGAACATTTTCTGTTGCCACATTTTGAAATTCCGACCAACGAATTTTTCGGTTTTTTACGCAGCATGATTGACATGGCTCACATGTCCAACATGTTGTCTAGCCATAGAGGCAGCAACACCTTGGCCAACCACAAGAGGCTACCATATTAAGCCCAGAGGCTGAAGTATTTTGGCCAGCCGAATAGGCTGCCACAACATTTTGGCCAGCCAGAGAGGCTGCCACATTAAGCCCGGAGGCTGGAACATTTTGGCCAGCCGAAGAGGCTGCCATGTTCGGATCAACTGTGTTTGGACTGTTTTCCATATCCAGAGAATGAATTTTATTTTAAGACTGTTACAAATGTTTAATGGGTAGTTGGGAGACCCATAACCAACCTTAGTCAGACTCTGACCCTGATGAGCAGACATTGTTGAGCATACCCTGATGAGCAGACCCTACGGAGTGGTTCAGACTCACGAGCGATGAGCCACAGACCCTGAAATCAGACCCCACGAGTTTCAGACACTGAGGTATGATTCAGACCTAGATGGCGATTCAGACCCTGAGCGAAATGTTGGCTGAGCGAAAGTTGAGGAGTGCAGACCTTGAAGCGAAGTGTGTCTTGCGGCAGACCCTGAAGCGAAGTACGTCTGGCGGCAGATCTTGAAGGTAGAACCAATCGTTGTGCGGCAGACCCTGAAATTAAAGTCTGATGAGGAACCCGGTGATGATGCCCCTGACTCTGATGAAGTGTCTGCCTCTGATGAAGTCATCCCCTGACTCTGATGAAGTTTCGGCGAGCCTGTGAAATCAGTGTTTGAGTCAGAACCGAACCACTGCTTCACTATTCTGAGGCTTGTTGATGTGGAAACAATCTCCTTAAAAACAAATTCATCCTCTACCGAATGGTGGAGTGGAACGTGAGACGTGTGTTCCCAGGATGCAATGGAATGAACGAGTATGGGCACCACCAAACTCAGTTTCAACGAACCACAAAGTGTTTGAATCTTTCTAAAAAATAAAGGAAAAAAAAAAACAAAATGCTCTGAAATTTTTATTTTCCCTCTGTGTTGTGTATCTCACAAAACAAAATTATGCCTCATTTTAAAAGAAATAAACATGCCAATTAAATCACATTAGTGGGAGGCCTTATTTATTAAGAACGTAACCAAGTTAATTAATATAATTAATTTAACTGTTATGGAACTTCAAAAGGCTGGAAAAAATAAAGACTTGCAAAAATTGGCTGGGCCGGGCCCGCACAATTTGGTCCGGCATTCGTGTACGCAGGACGCGCGGGTACACACGAGTCAGGCATGTTCGGATTTTGATTTGCACCACTCCTACGCGGCACGTAGAGAGAGCTTCTATCCTTATAACACTTAGCCATCTACATATGAGCAATCATATATAAACACAATTTCCCTTTACTAGCTTTCCAATGTGGGACAAGCTTATTCATCTTTATTTTCCAACACCAATGGGTGACTTTGAGCAACAATTTCTCATTCACCCAAGCACCATTTTAAGCATATGAATATACCATTCTGAACTACTCAAGGAGGAGTATCCGAATCACTCAAAACCAACCACTAACACGAAGTGGACCATGCTTAAAATTGTACCTCAAAATGCTTATTAATGAGCATTTTTCAAACATATCCGTCCAATATATTTTACTATTTTATTAATTCCACTGTGTTAATAATCCTCAGGTGCTTTTGTCAAAATGTTTATTGGTCCAATTAATGTTCGAGCCACTCGAAAGGACGTCCAGTTGAAGGTTAAAGAGGAGTATAATAGTTACAGAGTATGTAATTGTAGTTTGTTCCCTTCCCCTCTTCTTCAATTCAATTTTGCTTTTTCTTATTAATTATTCTTCTTTTATCTGTGGACTGGAGCAGGATAGAACTGCCCTTTTTTTTCCTTTTTTCCATCAAAACTACTCATATTGAGATCTTGGATCTGGGATGGATGCTTGCCTGCTTTTCCGGTTCAGCTCTACCAGGTTCTTTTCTCTTCCACTTCCCTTTCTACATTAACATGCATGTTATTATTTCCTTACTTTTGACATTTTGGTCAGGCATGGCTGTTGTTTCTCTACACTGGCTTGGCTTTGCGAGAGAGAACATTTTGAGAATCAATGGAAGTTATATTCGTCCTTGGTATTCCCTTCATTCCTTTATTTTTACTCATCTTTTTCTGCCACGGCTTAACTATAGCGAACCTACTTAATCATGCTCAATCATGTTTGTCATATGTGGTCATCATGATGTTATAATTTTTGAAAAAAATATTCAATTATCAATAACAAGAATTTAGGTTGAATGGTAACAATTATCAAAGTCGAGAGATTTGAAGAAGTCCAATGCCGCGTTGCGAAAAGAATTGACCGAGGCCAAAGCTACTTCTGAGGATTCCAAAAAGAAAGCTAAGGAAGCTGAGGAGAGGTCAATGCCGTGAAAGCTAAACTGGAGACGACGTCAAATGAATTGGAGGCAGTTAAGGAAAATGTCGTCGAACTGGAAGGCCAGAAGGCTGAATTGTTGGAGAGGCTGGAAGGCGTATATGGAGGCCATTATAAAGGACATGGGTCTTCTGATGAGGCAATTCCTGGCAGGGGAGCACATCACTTGGAATCCTCAAAAATGGATCTTGATGAGAGAGAGGTTGGAAGCAGGGCTTTCTCTGTCGATCGAGGAAGCAGAAGAGAAGCGGAAGGGGGACAAGAGGTCAGCTCCAAGGAAGCGGCCGTAGGAGATCAGATGGACCGTTGCCGAGAGAGTTGAAGAGGCCCTGTTGCCTCTTGATATTTTTTAGAAGGCTGTTGAAGCCGCCGTGGTAGAATCGGGACCGGAGCCACTAATGGAGACTGGCCCTCTTTCCCAGCCGGTCGACTCAGTTGTGCAAGGAGATTGATGAAGTATCGATGTAGTTTTTCTTCTGTAATGTCGGATCGGCCCGTTTTGTAAAGACAATATTTTGATTGTGAATATAAAATTCGATTGTCGTTTGGGCATTTATTTTCCTGTCATCTAGAATGAAGCCGTATTTGTTAATAACTCGTTCAATAGACTTAAGTAAAATTACATAAATGAAATTGAAATTACATAAAAACAAAAGACTGAAACAGAATTCAAACAAACTGGTCCCTTTATTGCAGTAGGATGGCTGAGTGACGAGGTTATCGGTAGTACTTCTTGAGGTGAATAGTGTTCCAGCTGTTATAGACATGCCTCTCATCTTCTTTTTCTAATTTATAGGATCTGTGGCCAACAATCTTCTTGACAACGTATGGACCCTCCCAAGTGGGCCCGAGCTTCCCATCTTTAGATTCTTTGGTATTTTGGAAGACTCGCCGAAGAAACCAGTCATCTTCCTTGAAGTTCTACTTCTCACGTTTTTATCGAAGTGTTTTGACATCTTCTGTCGGTAGGCTGCGAGCTGTATGGTCGCGTTTTCCCTTAACTCTTCAACAGTGTCGAGTGCGTTGATCATGAGTCTATTGTTCGTATCCTCATCAACCCACTGGTACTGTGGTGAAGGCACACCGAAGTCGGTTGGAATGACTGCATCGGTTCCAAAAGTCAATGAGAATGGCGTTTCGCCAGTAGACGATCTTAATGTTGTTTGATACGACCACAAGACTCCTGGGAGTTCGTCTGCCCAGGCTCATTTCGCTTTCTCCAGCCTCTTCTTTAAAGTATTAATTATCATTTTATTGGAAGACTCAGCTTGTATGTTGGCTTGTGGGTAGCGTGGGGTGTAAAAGCTGAGCTTGATTCCCCAATTCTTGCAGAAATCCTGGAAGCGGTGACTGATGAACTGGGATCCATTATCAGTGACAATCTCTCTAGGTAGGCCGAAACGACAGATAATGTTCTTCCAGACAAACGCTTGTACTTCTCGGTCTTTTATCCTCGCGAAGGCCTCTGCCTCGATCCACTTTGAATAATAGTCTATTAACGCGAGCATGTAGATTCGTTGTCCAGGGGCGACTGGAAGCTTCCTGATGATTGGTAAATGTATCACTATTTCTCACTCATTTGACCTAATATTTTGAATAGATTCTTGAGTTTTGTGAATATTTTGATGTGTTTTGTGTTATTTTGTAGATAAATAAAGTTTCAGGATATTTTGGAGGTGATTTGGGCTAAAATAGTGAAAAATGACAAAAAGGGCAAATTGGTAATTTTACGTCGAGGGACACATGTCAGAATCTGAAAAGTTTGACTTGCTAACGTGCGCCGTGCCACGTGTCAACATCACAGCCGATCTGCTAACGTGCGTCGTGCCACGTGTCATCATCCTATGGTACCGACAATCACCATCGCCATGTGTCGCCACATGTCACTCCACGTGTTAGCCACGTCATCATCCCATCAGCAGTAGACCGAGTCAACGTGCCACATCACGGCCACATCATCATCAGCCAATCAAAACGTGCCACGTGTCACAATCCTACGGTGCCGACAATCACTATCGCCACGTCAACGCCACATCAGAATAATTATTGAGTCAATTATCCAAAATGCCACGTGGCAGATAAGAATCTGAAGCAGCCAACCAGAGTACGACACGTGGCGCGTCGCGACGCGAGCACACCTTACCGAGGCCTATAAATTCAGCTCAATTTTATGATTTCAGATGTACCTTCCTCTCTGAATCCTCTGATGTAAATAGGGAGTTTTATATCTAATTTCTTTTAATTTCAGCTTTGTAATTAATTTTAATTACGTTCTATAATAGTAATTTACTTTAAGTCTTTTACTTTTAAGTTTTTACTAGCCCTAGTTATGTGTCGTAACTAAGTTAGTTATTTAGGGTTGTGATGAACTCTAATATCACCGGTTTATCAGGGGTTATTTTGTAGTTTGGGTAATTTAAAGGTTTACTTATTAAGTCTTAAGCTTAATGCGTCTTGTTAAATGGCTACTAATAAGATTGATTTGGTAAATCTAAAATAAACTTGACAAATGAATTTTAGGTTTCAGCCTTAGACTTAATAGCTCACGATCTTCCTTGAGGATAGATAACCCTTTAATAGATTTCCTTACAGGATAGACATATACATGTCGGGTGGGGTAACCTTTATTGGAACTTAATCTTAATGAATCCAGGTAATTTGGTTGACAAAGACATATGGTTCAATTGGGTTATACTGGGTATTTGCGTCTGACCATCGACAGAGGCTTTCGCATAATTTCGTGTTCCAGGTTAGTAAACCAATTTATTACACAAACATGAAATAACCACTTCATCTTTTAAAAGATATTAGAAAGATTCACAACCATAGATAGTTCCTTAATATTGAATTTTCTTAAACCTACTTTCGAGCAATTTTATTTACTTGTTTTTAAGTTTAAAAATCATCACCATTTCAAATCAATCAATCAACATGTTAGATACTAGTAATCATTTGACCTCATAAAATAATAGATTAGGTATTAAGTCCTCATGAGATCGATACTTTTTATACTACTTGAACGATACGTGCGCTTGCGTTATACGCGTGTGAAAGCACCGGTCAAGTTTTTGGCGTCGTTGTCGGGGACTTATTTATCTTTTACTATTAGTTTAGGGGTTAGATACATTTACTTGTATCTAATTTCTTTTTACATATTATTTCTGTTTTCTTGTGTTTCAGGTTCTCAAACACTATATGAGACGAACCAGAAGCTTTGAACTCCGACCGCTTGACCCAGAGATTGAAAAAACCATCAGACAGTTGAGAAGGGAAAGACGAGAAGGCCAAGAAGCAATTATCAACATGGAACCTAAACCTTTGGAGTTTGCACCACCAATACCCATTCGAGATAGAACCATTCCGGTGGTCGACGGCTTCATTTCCTGTATTGTACTTCCTCCTTTACCAGCAAATGCGTGTGACATCAAAACATGCATTCATATGATTCAGCAGTCGGTGTAGTTTGGGGGGAAAGTAACTGAAGATCCTAATACCCACATCAGTAACTTCCTGGAAGTTTGTGGCACTTTCAATTACAACCGAGAAGCTGAAGAAGCAATGAGACTGCGGGTTTTTCCATACTTCTTGAAGGACATAGCTAAAGCTTGGCTACATTCACTACCAGCAGGTTCCATCACAACTTGGAACACTTTAGCCACCAAATTTCTTGCAAAGTACTTTCCACCAGCCAGAACTGGAAAGCTGAGGAATGACATCACATCTTTTGTGCAACAAGACTCGGAAACTCTCTACGAAGCTTGGGAAAGGTACAAAGATTTGCTCCGGAAATATCATCACCATGAGATTCCAAAATGGCTTCAAGTCCAAACTTTCTATAATGGACTTTCTGGACGGATGAGAACCACAATCGATGATGCTGCTGGAGGAGCTTTAATGGAAAAAGGATCAGATCAAGCCTGGGACCCAATCGAAGAAATAGCCAACAATAATTCCTTGTGGCCAACAGAAAAGAGCATGATCCAAAGAATTACATAAATTTATGAAGTTGGAGCCAATACAGCAGTCAACGCCAAGTTGGATCAGATATGAAAATTCATGAGGACTCTTACCACTGGATCCACAAGTTCACCATATGAAGGAGCACCAGAACCAAACCAACTTGAAGAGACGGTGAATTATGTCAACAATTTCAACAGACATGGGAACAATCCATATTCCAACACCTACAACCCAGGGTGGAGGAATCATCTGAATTTATCATGGAGCAACAATTCAGGGTAAAAGAACTATCCACCACCTGGATTCCAGCAACAGAACAAAGGCCAGGAGCAGGAAAATGAACCAGGAATTGGCTCAGTTAAAAAAGTACGATGCTATGTTTCAGAGCCAATCTGCTTCCATCAAAGCACTGGGGAATCAAATTGGACAACTGGCCAATGCTCAGAGTTACAGACCGCCAGGTAATCTTCCCAGCAACACAGAACCAAATCCAAAGAACCGAGGGAATGAGCAATGTCAAGCCATCACCTTGAAAAGCGGTACTGAAATCAACAATGATGTTGGAATCAAGGCAACAATTGAGGAAATTCCAAAAGATGCAGTTCCACAGATTGAGGAAAAAGAAGCAAAGGAAAAAGAAAAAGATCAGATCATTCCACCTCCACATTTTCCTCAGCGTCTTCAGAAAAAAAAAAATTGGACAAGCAGTTTGCTCGATTCCTGGAGGTGTTCAAAAAGCTGCACATCAACATTCCATTTGCAGAAGCCTTGGAAGAAATGTCCAGCTATGTCAAATTCATGAAAGATATTCTTTCACGAAAACAGAGATTGGGAGATTACGAGACAGTAGCATTGACGGAAGAATGCAGTGCCATCATTCAAAGGAAACTTCCCCCGAAGTTGAAAGATCCTGGCAGTTTCACTATCACATGCACCATTGGAGAACATTATATCGGTAAGGCTTTATGTGACTTAGGTGCAAGTTTTAATTTGATGTCTTTTTCTATTTACAGGAAATTGCAAATTGGAGAAGCAATACCTACCTCAGTCTCTTTGCAACTTGTTGATCGAACGCTCGCATTTCCAAGAGGTGTTGTTGAAGATGTGCTGGTCAAAGTCGACAAACTCATCTCCCAGCAGATTTCATTATCCTTGACATGGAGGAAGACAAAGATGTGCCTATCATTCTTGGGAGACCATTCTTAGCGACAAGTCGAACTGTTATTGATGTACAAAAAGGAAAATTGACCATGAAAGTTCAAGACCAAGAAGTTACCTTTAATGTTTTCAAAGCCATGAAATTCCCGAGCGATGAAAATGAAGAAGAATGTTTCAGAATTGATGTTGTTGATAGTATCGTTCAGGATACTGATACAACTCCCACGGACAAACTTGAAGCTTGCATCACCAACATGACTGACAGCGAGCTAGATGCTGAAATCCTGGAATGTATCAACTACATTGACAAACCATTCCGATTCAAATCGACACCACAAGTGGAAAGTCTGGAACTTCCAAAGAAAGATCGAATCAAGCCTTCGATTGAAGAACCACCACAGTTGGAGCTGAAATTACTTCTGAGCCATCTCAGGTATGCATTTCTTGGAAACTCTTCTGAATTACCTGTTATTATTTCTTCTGCACTAACATTGGAGCAGGAAGAAAAGTTGCTGAGAGTGTTACGAGAACACAAGAGAGCTATTGGCTGGACTATAGCAGACATTCGAGGCATTAGTCCATCATTTTGCATGCACAAGATTCTGATGAACGATGAGTACAAACCCACAGTGGAGCATCAACGGAGACTCAACCCAATCATGAAGGAGGTCATAAAAAAGAAATCATCAAATGGTTTGATGCTGGCATCATATACCCCATCTCAGACAGAACTTGGGTGAGCCTTATGCAGTGTGTACCGAAGAAATGAGGAATTATTGTTGTCACTAATGAAAAGAACGAGCTGATTCCAACAAGAATGGTGACTGGATGGAGAGTATGCATGGACTACCGGAAGCTGAACAAAGCCGCGAGGAATGACCATTTTCCGCTGCCATTCATTGACCAGATGCTAGACAGACTGGCAGGACATGAGTTCTATTGCTTTCTGGACGGATACTTGGGGTACAATCAGATTTCTATCACCCCAGAAGATCTTGAGAAAACCACTTTTACATGTCCATATGGTACTTTTGCTTTCCGCAGGATGCCATTTGGATTATGTAATGCCCCTGCCACTTTTCAGCATTGCATGATGGCCATCTTCTCAGACATGCTGGAGCAGAGTATGGAGGTATTCATGGAAGATTTTTCTGTGTTTGGAGACTCTTTTGACCACTGTTTGCAAAATTTGGAACATGTGTTACAAAGATGTGAATATACCAACCTGGTACTCAATTGGGAGAAATGCCACTTCATGGTGCATGAAGACATTGTTCTTGGACACCGGATCTCGGAAAAGGGAATCGAGGTAGACAAAGCAAAGATCGAGACAATTGAAAAACTACCTCCGCCGACATCAGTCAAAGGGATTCGGAGCTTT
>SKCR01038307.1:0-46373 GCA_019454045.1 Zanthoxylum bungeanum | reverse complement strand
AATACACCCAATTCTGGGAGCAACAGTCCGGTTTTCTGAGGCCTGTTGTCCAGCCCAACAATTATCACTGGATGCCAGAACCAAGCAAACACACATTTGCTCAGCAGAACTCAATGTGGAGATATGACATATGTAATGGTAACCACCCAAGCGATTATTGCGAATACAACTACCATCCAGGGTGGCAGAACTATCAAGATCCTTCATGGTATGACGAGCCATCACATTTCACAGAACCACATTTTCCATCTTATCCACCATCCATATGCGATCTTCTCAACAACCAGAACCATCAGAGGAAGATCAATTGATTCACATGATCAAGAACAGACAGCTCGATTTGATAACAAATTCAGAGTCAAACGGTGTCTATAAGAGATGACAGATCAAATTAGACAATTAACAGATAACCTGAATCAAATATCTCACGGAGCAATTCAAACAATACTGAAGAGCCTTCGAATATCCTCAGATTCATCATGACATCATAACAGAGGATGAGGCTGAGCAGTATCAAGAATCAGAGGTATCAGTTCAGGAGCCCGAACCAGCAAAGTCTCGATTTGATTTTTATTATTCCGACTCTAACGAGGAGGAAGCTGATCCATTTATACCAACTGCACCAACAACGGAGGATCAAACTTTCAAGCTTCAAAATGAAGATCTTGGAGAATGCTTTGCACAAATATTTGAAGAAGATCTACCTGAGCCTATTATTTCATCCAGATCAGAGGATGAAGACCTAAAATCTAACATTTCTTTTCATCCTCAGGTTGACAATTTTGATGCATGTATTTCACTGATGACAGATGAAAAGCTGAATATGGAAATTTTCAAATACATCTGCGAAGAAAAGGTGGAGCAAAAAGAAGAGCAAATGGAGGAGCAATGTCTGACCTTAATAAAGATCCAGAGCATTCAGGAAAAACATCGCTGTGTTGGGGAGTACAAATCAAAGATATCACCCAGAAGCTTGACAGAAAGGAATTTCCATTTCAAGTCAAGCACCATACGAGACCTCCTGATTTCTTTCTTTCTTTGCAGGAATCACTGGAACAACAAGGAGTAAAAAGGTGGCACGAGCACTGAATGAGACAAAATTCTTTTTGCCACTTTACCGTTGGAAGAGACCCTTCAAAGCAACGCTCACGGGATTGTCTTTAATCGGACATCAAAACGACATTGAAACCTCCATAACAGATGAATTTCAGTCACGTCTGGCTGAAGACGAAAAATTTAGCGCTAGCAGGGAGGGCAACCCATGCAATTTTGTTGTAATTTATTTGTGTGGAACTTTTTAAATTTTGTGTGTTAGTTTTGCAGGAAAAATAAAAACGGAATAATAAATTTTTTAGGACAAAGCAAGCCAGTGCAAGCGGGATTTTCAAAATAAACATTTGACAAAATCACGAAGATACAAAGTCAATCCAGAAGAGACGGCCGAGTAAAAAGACACTTCTTAAGAGGCGTCCCTATGGATTTATCCGTCACAAGACATGGTTTTGCCAAAAAAAAAAAAAATCCCGAGTCAAAACCCTAACCCTAAAGAACCTAGTGTCGCGACGCTAGGCAATTTTTGGCGTCGCGACGCTGACTCGACATCAGAGACATAAGCAGGGCACTGACAGCATCTCTTTCACTCCATCTTCTTCATCCTCAACCAATCACCAACCATCACCTCAAAACCGAGACTCACCATAGCCTCACCACCGAGACAAAACCCCGTCCTCAACTGAGATCAGAGACAAAACCGAGAGCCACCACCCACCACGCACGATCCAGCCAGCCGAGACCCACCAAATCGAGAACCATCAAACCGAGATCCAAACTGACTACAACCGCAACAAGAACAAACCAAACCGAGCCGTGTCAAACCACAAATGAAAGATCTACCGCCGAGTTCACCCACTGCAGAGCCACCATCGCCGAGATCCACACCGTGAGAAACCACCACGAGCCACCAAACACTTCCTTCGCCGAGCCTAAACCGAGCCTCAACAACCAAGACACCACCTCGTCGAGACCGAAACTAACGAAGCAAACCAGAGCCGTGACTCAACCGCGAGTCACCGAGCCACCATCATCAACCACACCAGCCATCACCACCCAAACAGCAGCCGAAACCAGAAGCCATCACCTGCAACCAAACTGAGACAAATCAGCCCATTGCCGAGCCAAATTGCCACTGTCTTGCCGAATATTAGCCACCACCGTCGCAAACCGGAACCAAGCCATCCTTGCCGAGAACCTCCTTCACCATCACTGCCAACCAAATACACTACCGAGAGGACCAAATCACAGATCAATCAAGAGACACAGACCATTGCCAAAATCAGAATTTGAGATTAACGGTAATAATTTGATAAAATTTGATTTGGTAATTGGTAAATTAATTTGGTAATTAGGTTTGAATTGTGGTGAGTTTGATTTGGGAATTTTGAATTGCGAAGTGTTGGATTGTGGATTAATTTGATTCGTAGTAATTGGGGCCGAAGTGCGGTGACCGATTGATTTGGAGTGTTTGCGGTGATTTCGTTGTTTTGTGTTGTTGAGGATTTGAGGAAAACAGAGGAGATTCTGCCGAAATTTCTGAAAAATGCCACCGAAGAGATCCAGAGCTTCAACATCTGCTGAACCCAGTTTTGACAGTACAAAATTTGTCTCAGCGGCTGCAGAACAGCGCTACGAGAGGGGACTGACTAAGAAGGTCGGGATCATTGAGAGAGGTTTTGAGATTCCCTCTGGGTTATTTCCAGATATAGACAGGGTGATTGCCGACAGACACTGGCAGAAACTTTGCCAGCAACCCAAACCGGCGAGCATCACAGTTGTCCGAGAGTTTTACGCGAATGCTGCTCAGCATGTCGATTATCAGGTTATGGTGAGAGGGAGACAGGTTTCCTTTGACTCGGTGACAATCAATAAATTCTATGGGATCCCAGAGATGGAGAGGATGATTATACGATAATGAGGAATGAGATTGAGATTTCACAGATGACAGATGAGTTATGTATCCCCAATGCCATCTGGGAAATGAGCAGCAGTGGGGAATACATGAAAATGAGCTCCAGGTTTCTTAAACCAGATGCGAGAGTTTGGTTTCACTTCCTCACGAGATCACTCATTCCGGGTACCCACATCACTTTTGTCACCAGAGAAAGGATGGTTCTGTTGTACTGCTTGATGACGGGACTAGCCATTGACGTGAGTGTAGTGCTTATTTCTACAAATTATTGCTTGGGCTGCTACCCAATCGCAAGCTGGACTGTATTACCCTTACCTGATCACTTCCTTATGCACTTTGGTATGGTTCCAGTTGACCCGCAAGAAGAACCAATGCAACCCATAACAGCTTTAACAGCCCGCATAATCCAGCAACTCTGAACAGAGAGACAAATACCCGCTCTGGACCATCTTCATCAGCACCTGCAGCTGCTCCACAGCAGCCACCTGCTCAGCCACATAGAGCAACACAGTCTCGTTCAGTTTCAGATAGATTGGATCGTTTGAAGAGGCGTGTTGATTTTCTCACTGATTACAACATTGCCATGGGACAGTCATTGCAGCATATGGCGAGAGACTTGCACATCACTGTTCCACAGCTTCCAGATCCACTTTCAGATAGCGACGATGACGAGACTGGCGCGTAAAATCGGTACCATTGTTCCTACATTTTGTTTATGTTTTGAACGCATTGGGGACAATGCTTAATTTAGGTTTGGGGGTGCAAAACTTTTGTGTTAATACTTTCCGTCAAAATTTTTCATTTATGCAACAAAATTCCGTTAAAATCAATGGGAGTTCTTTAATTGATTAGTACCTTGTTTTTAGTTTGTATGTTTGTGTTTTTATTTTTAGTCCAAAATTTTTCGAAAAATACAAAAAAATTGAAAAATTTTCAAAAATTACAAAATATTTTGCATTTTTGTGTTTTTGTTCTGACTAAAAAGGTGAAATTGGTGAGAGGTAGCTGAGTAAGGAGTTTTCACTCCTGATACGTATCTCAAACCATTTATTTCAAAACAAGTTAATTTTTGTTTATTTCCTTTTAAAATTATTTAATTTGTGAATTCTCCATAATAAATCTGACTAAAATGAATCTTCATATGCTCAGTTGGCAGGTATTATCAACATATATGGAAACATACAGTCATGAGCTAAAATTGAAAAGTTTGTAATATTCCGTGCTATAGTTTAATTGGAGGAAGCAACTCTAAATAGTGATGGAGTAAAAAAAAAAAAAAAAAAAAAAATGTCCGAGATCCGAGTTATTAAGTCTGTAAGGGTGTTTTAATACCTAGTGCCCTAAAACCAACTGGTTTGGGAGTCATTGGCCCAAAGCTCGCTACATGGATCGAAGATGCTGCAAAAATATAAATATCTGAAGTCTGAGTAATTAAGTTCGTAGGGGTGTCTTAACACCTGGTGCCCTAAAGCCAACTGGTTTGGGAGCCACCGACCCAAAGCTCGCTACATAGACGGAAGGTATTGTATATAAAAAAAAATAGAGAGAAAAAATCAAGAAAAAATCAGAAAAATCAGAAAATTTATTCCATTGCTACAAAAAGGTGTGAAATCTGATAGAACTTTAGGACAAAAATATTACTCTCTTATCAACTGCACTTATGACTGTTGTGGGCAAAAATGAGTTGATTAAATATTTTGTTAGCTGTGTATATGGAGAATGGTAAAAATAATCGGAGAATTTACTTATTCGGTAATTTAGAAAGAAACAAAACAACTAGTAACTTGGAGTAGAATTTTCACCTGATTAGTCACTAACTTTCTTTATTCTCTTTTCTTTGTCTTTTTGCTTTTGTGTACATTAGTTTTACTAACTTTTTACTTCTGTAAAATGTTTGTGGGTATCATTACTGTAAACCCTCACGAGACTACAACTCGTCCACTAGGGACACCTAGGGGTTTAAAGGCTTGTTGCATATGCTAAATGCAACCGTGATCCCTACGAAAATGGCTTAGTTAAATTTTATTATGTTATTTTATTTTGTATTTTGCTCGAGGACTAGCAAAATGTTAGGTTTGGGGGTGTGATGAGTCGTATTTATATCACTATTTCCCACTCATTTAAACTTAATATTTTGTATAGTTTCTTGAGTTTTATGAACGTTTTGATGTGTTTTATTGTTATCTTGCAGATAAATAAAGTTTGGACAGCACTGGAGGCAATTTGGGCCAAAACCGGACAAAAATGCGTCAACAGGGATATTTTAGTCTTTTGCGCGTCGCGACGCTGGAACACTGCGCGCCGCGACGCCCAGCGTGAGCCGAATCTGCTAACGTGCGCCAGGTCAACAGTCAACAATTTGAAGAAGTTTGACTTTGCTAAAATGCGCCGTGCCACGTGTCACCATCACAGCCGATCTGCTAAAATGCGCCGTGCCACGTGTCATCATCATATGCTGTCGACACTCAGACTTGACACGTGTCACCTCGTCATCAGTCATGTCAGCGGTCAAAGAGTCAACTTCACCATGTGTCACGCCACGTCATCAGCCACGTCACAAGGTCAACCAAGTCAATGTGCCACGTCAGCCTCAGCCAATATGAACGTGACACGTGTCGCCACATGTCGAAATCCTATTGTGCCGACAAATTGATCTCAGCCGCCACGCCACGTCAGCGCCACGTCATTGCCACGTCAGCATGACGTCATCAATGACGTCATCACAATAATTGAGAGTTAGCTGCCTTGACACGTGTGTCGCGTGAACAGTCAGCCGCCTTGCTGCGTGTCGCCTCCTCATCGTGCCACGTCGACAAATCCAGCGTCGCGACGCTGAGGTCCTTGGCGTCGCGACGCGCGAACAGTGAAAATTTTTCCTATAAATAGAGCGCGAAATTTCAGATTTCAAGACACCTCTCTCTCTCTTGAATTCTCTCTAAAGAGAGAGTTTCTCTCTCTAGAATTTTTATTTTTTATTTTTTTTAGTTTTTTAATTTTTAGTTTTTTGTAAATAATTTTAAATTACGTTTTGTAATAATAGTAATTTAATTTTTACTTTTTACTTTTAACAGTTTTTACTATTCACCATGTTGAAGTAATTTCCTCAGGTAGGGTGAAAGGTAATTCTTTTACTGTTACTATTTAGATTAATCTCCCTTAAAAATAATATATTCACTATTTAAAATATTGACTTAATAAGGAATACCGCTATATTGGTCGGTTGGTAATTCATTTTTAATCTGGTTTAAACCTGACTAATCAAGGATACCGCCAGACTGGTCGGTTGGTAAATTTATTTTTGGTTCCGCCTTAATGGCTGGTTGGACTTAATTGACTTAATCAGGATACCGCCAGAATGGTCGGTTGGTAATATTATCACAAGTTTATATATTATTTTATGGGAGATATCTAAATTAGTAGTAGTAAAAGTAATTCCTTTTACCTTAGCATTTTATTTTATTTTATTGTAATTTACTTTTCAGCATTTTCACTTTATGTCTTTTACTTTTATGTTTTTACTAGTCCTAGTTATGTGTTAGTTTTCTGAGGTTGTGATGACTTTTATTATCACCGGTTTATAAGGGATTATTTTATAGTTGGGTAATTTAAAGGTTTATTTATTAAGTCTTAAGCTTAATGCTTCTTGTTGTCTGATCACCAATAAGATTGATATGGTAAATCTAAAATGAACTAGACATAGGGATTTTAGGTTTCAGCCTTAGACTTAATAGCCCACGATCTTCCTTGAGGATAGATAACCCTTTAATAGATTTCCTTACAGGATATGAATATACTTGTCGGGCGGGGGTAGCCATAATTGGAACTTAAACTTAATGAATTCAGGTAATGTGGTTGACATAGGAATATGGTTCAATTGGGTTATACTGGGTTTGTAGTTGACCATCGGAAGAGGCTTTTACATAATTTAGTGTTCCAGGTCAGTAAACTGATTTATTACACAAACATAAAAAATCACTTCATCTTTTAAATGATATTAAAAGAAATCACAACCTTAGATCTTTGTGTTTTTATTTTCCTTAGTATTTTCTTTTATCTTTTTATTTATTTATTTAGAAAATCTACAATCAACCAAATCAATCAATCAATCAATTCTATTCTCCATTTAATTAGATATTTGTAAATAAATAGATTCAATAATTAATAACAACAGTAGGAATTAAGTCCTCATGGGATCGATATTTTTATACTACTTGAACGATACGTGCGCTTGCGTTATACGTGTGTGTTTACGCCGGTCAAATACCCTGCGCGTCGCTACACCAGAGTCTAAACCAGCAGCCGCCGAGATAGGTTTCACTTCCCTCACACAAACCTCACCATTTTCTCTCAACCAAAGCCAACCACCATCACCGAGATCCAGCCACCCTCACTGAGATCCAGCGAAAACCGAACAAAGTCAAGCCTTCGCCGAGTCTTAGCCACCACCGTCGAGAACAAAACTGTCGAGACCCACCAACCGCCGAGCCTTTGACCGAGATCCACCAGCCGCAACCTTCACCGAGTCAAACACCAAGCCATTACAGAACCGAATCAACCACAGATAGCACACCACGACCTGAGACGCCTAGCACCAAGATCAACCGAGCCACCTTGCTGATTCCACCAAGCCACGAGATGCCAACTGTCGAAACAACCACAGCCGTGAACCACCCATACCGAGACACCCACTACCGAGATATAGCCGAGCCAATCAAGAGACCACCACAGAACCAGAAGTTGAGACCAGTGACTAAACACCCACCACCGAGATCCAACCGAGAGTCGCCCCTGCCAATCCCAAAATTTAGGAAAAAAAGGTCCGAATTTCTGAATTATTAACATTAAAATTTGAAGAAATTAATTTGATAATTTGTGAGGAATTGGAAGTGTTGGATATGATTTGTTGGACATTGGAAGTGTTGTGGAACTGTATTGGATTGATTCTCAGTTTTGGGGGTGAAGTTGGATTTGTGTGTTGATAGTTTTAGGGTGTATTGTGGGAAACTCTGAGATTTTAGGGGAGACTCTGTCAAAATTCTGTAAAAATGACGCCGAAAAGATCCAGGGCATCGACTTCTACTGCAACCACTTTTGATGATTTTAAATTCGTATCTGCTGCTGCGGAGAAGAGATACGAAGAGGGAATAAACCGGAAACACCACATTATGGAGAGGGGATTTGATATCAACCCAGGGTTATTTCCAGATATTGACAGGATTATCACAGATCGGCACTGGCGAAAGCTTTGTCAGCAGCCTCACCCCGCTTTTGCAGCTATTGTACGGGAGTTTTACGCAAATACTTATGAGCATCGTGCGTGTGTGGTAATGGTGAGAGGTCGACAGATATCATTTGATTCCTCAACGATTAACAGATTTTATGACATTCCTGAGATGGAGGAAGATGAGTATTATGCGGTGATGGAGAGCATTGATATCACTCATCTCACAGAGACTTTATGTGTTCCAAATGCTGCTTGGGTCATGAGTAGCAGTGGAGAATATATGAAGATAAGTTCGAAGTTGCTGAAGCTTGGCACAAAAGTATGGTTCCATTTCGTGACTAGGACCTTGCTACCGGGATCGCACATCACACATGTCACGAAGGAACGTATAATTTTGTTATACTGCATTCTGAAGGGATATACGATTAATATTGGCCAGCTTATATCGGCCAACATTGCTTGGGCTGCCAGATCGACACAGACTGGCCTGTTTTACTGCTATTTGATCTCATCATTATGCACACAGGCTATGGTTCTTGTAGAACCAAGGGAAGAAATAATGCAGCCCAATACAGCTTTAACAGCCCGCATAATCCAGCAACTCCGAACAGAGAGACAAGCTCAAGCTGGAGCATCTTCTTCTGTACAGCAACAACAATAACCACCTCAGCCACCACGAAGATCATCACGACCTCGCTCTTATTCAGAATGAATGGATCGATTGGAGGAGCGTGTGGACTATCTTACTAACTTTAACATTGCAATGGGTCAGGCGTTTTAACAATTGACGTGAGATTTGCATGTTACTGTTACACAGTTTCCAAATCCACCAGATGACAGCGATGACGAGGAGGCCGATGATTAAAACTCAGGAAATATCGTTCCTTTCTTTTGATTTATGTTTTGTAACGCATTGGGGACAATGCTAAGTCTAGGTTTGGGGGTGTGGGTCTGTTTTTAAATTTTTTCAAAATTCCGTTAAAAGTTTTCATTTTTGCATGGCGTATGTTTTATTTAGTATTTGTATTTTCCATATTTTGTGTGATTGTGTGTTTTTAAAATCGAAAAACCCAAAAAAAAAAATTCTGATGATATGATTGTTTGTTTAACTAAAACGTTTTAGGAAAAGATAAATGCTAATTTCACTTTTATCCCTAATTTGAATTTCATATCTAGGTTAGACTCGTGCGCACTTTTAAAATAGTCTCGAAAGTAGTTAGATAATAAGGAATTAACAAAGTGACTAGTTAAAATAATCGGTGGTTGATGAATGACCGTTTTTCTGAATTTCCGTTTCTGTCTACATTTATTATGTGAGGTATTTAACATTAATAAAAAAACGTCTGAGATCCGAGTTATTAAGTCTGTAAGGGTATTTTAACACCTAATGCCCTAAAACCAACTGATTTGGGAGTCACTGGCCCAAAGCTCGCTACATGGATCAAAGATGTTGCAATATATATATATATATCTGAAGTCTGAGTAATTAAGTCCGTAGGGGTGTCTTAACACCTGGTGCCCTAAAGCCAACTGGTTTGGGAGCCACCGACCTAAAACTCGCTACATGGATGGAAGATATTGTATATAAATAAAAAATTAGAGAAAAATTAAAGAAAAAATCAGACAAATCACATACCTCTTTTGTGCTGACTGCGATACATAGAACAATTTTAGATACTCAGATTGGTTTGACCCAATAACTACTGAGAATTGAGACGAAATCACCAAGTTGACAACTTAGAATCGAAGCTGTTTGCTAGACTATTCACACACACACTTATAGTGTGATTTAGATATGTTGTTCAAAAGAAAGGATTTTAGTTGGAATATGCATTTTGAAGGTTCCTCTAACTTTGATTCTTAACATTCTTTGAGGACGATATATATATATATATATATATCTTTTATTTTGTCTTTTTGCTTTTGTGTGCATTAGTTTTACTTACTTTTTACTTTTGTAAAATGTTTGTGGGTATCATTGCTGTAAACCCTCACGAGACTACAACTCGTCCACTAGGGACACCTAGGGGTTTAAAGGCTTGTTGCATACGCTAAATGCAACCATGATCCCTACGAAAGTGGCTTAGTAGTTAATTTTTTTTTGGAATTTATGTTTTGCTCGAGGACTAGCAAAATGTTAGCTTTGGGGGTGTGATGAGTGATATTTATATCATTATTTCCCACTCATTTAACCTAATATTTTGTATAGTTTCTCGGGTTTTGTGAACGTTTTGATGTGTTTTGTGTTATTTTACAGATAAATAAAGTTGGGAAAGCATTGGAAGCAATTTGGGGCCAAAATAGAGAAAAAAAATGACAAAATGGCAATTCGATAATTTTCCTGCGTCGCGACGCCTATTCCCTCCGCATCGCGACGCCTAAAGTGCGTCGTCCATGCTAACGTGCACTGAGGGACATGTGTCAGAATCTGGGAAATTGGACTTGCTAATATGCGCCATGCCACGTGTCATCATCATAAAATATTTGCTAAAATGCGCCTAATGCCACGTGTCACAATCCAATTAGACCAAACTATACGTGTGCCACGTGTCGCCTTCTTATTGCACCGAATATTAAACGAATCACATGTTGCCACGTGACAACCTCTCATTTGACCGATCCTAAGCGCGTGCCACGTGTCAGATTCTTATTGGACCGAAAAGCCAGCCAATCACATGATGCCACGTGTCGTTTCTTGATTGCGCCGCTCTGCCGCGTGACACGTGTCACCTCCTGATTCTGCCGAAAGAACACGCGTGGTCAACCCACATGGACCAAAGATGGCGTCGCGACGCCAAGCACTCTAGCGTCGCGACGCTAGAAGCCGAATTTGCCTATAAATTTAGCTCATCTTCACTTCATTTGGTGTGCTTTCCTTGGGAGCTTTTCCCTGATTTTATAGGAAGCATCTATTTTTGTAAATTATTTGTAATATAAAATTATGTATTTTCATTTTTAGTTTTTATTACAAAATTTTATTTATTTATTTTTATGTTTTGTAGTTAATTTACCGCTTGGGTAAAAGTGAAACATTTAATATAATTATCTAGGTTAATCTCACTTAATTATAATATTTAAATTATAATTTAACGGGGTTAATTAATGGCAGATTTTATTACCGCCTATATGGCTTGTTTAAATATAAATTACCTTACCGCCTATATGGTTGGTCTTTATGTGACAGATAATTAACGCCTATATGGCTGGTGTAGTTGGACTGAATGGATTACCGCCTATATGGTTGGTTTTAAGTGTTTAACATTATTAATTCCTGAGAAAGTAGAACGGAAAATATTTATATATTATAGTAAGTGAGATTCCTAGATAAGAAATATTAAATGTAGATCCTCTAACCCCAGCATTTTATTTTATTATAGGGAAGTGATGTAACACAATATTACTAGGCTTAATAATTGATTTAATTACATATTGGGTAATTCTTTAGTTTGTTTATTGAGTCTTAAGCTAAATGTTTCATGTTGCCTGATCACCAATAGGATGATGTGGTAAATCTAAAATGAACTAGACATAGGATTTTAGGTTGCAGCCTTAGATTCAATAGCTCACGATCTTCCTTGAGGATAGATAACACTTTAATAGATTTCCTTATAGGATAGGAATATACATGTCGGGCGTGGGTAGCCATAATTGGAACTTGGTCTTAATGAATCCAGGTAATTTGGTTGACATAGGAATATGGTTCAATTGGGTTATACTGGGTATTTTCATCTGACCATCGGAAGAGGCTTTTGCATATCATCGTGTTCCATGTTAGAAAACTGATTAATTACACATAAGTAAGAGAATCAATTCATCTTTAGAATAATTTTGTGTGGAGTCATGACCCTAGATCTTTGAGTCTTTTGTTATTTTCCTTAGAATTTTCTTTTGTGTCTTTTAGTATTTTAATTATCAAATCCACATTCAACCAACCAAAAGCAATCATTCACTTCTCCCTTAATTAGATACGTGGAAATAAATAGATTCAATAATTATTAACAACAGTGGGAATTAAGTCCTCGTGGGATCGATATCTTTATACTACTTGAACAATATGTGCGCTTACGTTATACGTGTGTGAATGCACCGGTCAATCACACCACATATCCTTATCCATTTAATGAATATTTTATTCTGAAAGGTGATTAAAATCGCATTTAACCAATGATTTGTCATTGGTAATCGATCCTCGGGACCGTAAATTTTCCCAACAATGGTATCAGAGCGTTGATTAAGCATGAAACTGGATTTAGGGTTAAAATTGGGTAAAATATATTTGAGCATGATTTGATGAAATTGGATGATTGAGTATGCTTAAATGTAGTTTAATTGAAGTTTGATTGGATCAATTTTATGAAAAATGGTTTGGAACAATTTTCCCCAAATTACATGGCTTGGCCGAGAGTTTGAGAACCCTAAATGTCTTGGATTTTTTATTTTGATTTATTGGATGAGTTGGAATCATGTTGGGAATGTTGAATTGGATTTAATTGGATTGAATTCGAATTGGACAAAATAATCCCTAATGCCGAGACATAATAACATGTAAATGGGTTTGATTTTTGATCAATTGTGTTGGACACAAATTGTTGTAGATAAGCATAATTAATTAGGCTAATGATGTTTTAGAAATATTGATTTGGGTAATTAATTATGTTATACACTTTAGTTAATTTAATTGAGATATTGGAATTTTTGGAATTAAATTAATTGGGCCTATTTTGAATTTGGGCTTTAAAAGTTGTTGTTGGGCTTTAATGGGCTTGGTTGTACCAAGATGAGTTTAGGCTAAATGGTTGGATCCAATTGGGCCCAAAACCATTTCCATAAAGTCCAATTATGACTTAAATGGACCTTAATTATTTTAATTGGCCTAATGGGCCTAAATTGATTTATAGGCTTATGGGGTAATTCCTTGATTGGGCTTTGGTCATTGGGTTTGACCCAAGTTAACCAAAAGTCCACGCCTTAAGAAATTAATTAAAAGCCCATTGAACTTTAATTAAATTAACGTTGGACGTTAATCGGGCTTGAGACCTGTAACGATTAAATTTGGAATTTAAGTCGTAAAGGTTCATTAATAAAGTGTTGTATTTAATTTGGAATTAAATAAGCGAATTAGTATTAAATACATATTAAATTGGATTTAATGATGTAGTTTAATTTAATTCAAGAATTCGTACTTTGAGTACTTATTCGCAAAACGAGTTTGACTCGCGCAAAATCAAATCGTTGTTTGAACATTGGATGGTCATTATAATCAGATTAATTAATTGGATTAGATTGATTGATAACATGCTTGTGTGAATACATGGTTGCGATGCATGAATAATGTATATCGGATGGATATTAGAAGGGTGGGGCAATTTTAGAAATTATTGTTGTAACATCCCGCCTAAGCCAGGATGCTACCGGCAGGAGACAGGCAAATCCTGACTCCATAAGCCTCTGACTCTGCCGAAATTCCGGCATGACCTTTGCTAAAAGTCATGCAACCTGGATCAAAGTCCAGCACCTCAATACAACCTATAGGGCCTAACACATATCACATCACTAAAATAAATAACTCAAGACACAATACAACTGGGCTCCATGCCCGAAAATGCGTATAAACAAAAACTTTTACAAAATAAACTTATACAACACAAATCCTTTACAACTAGACTCATAAACAACTGACTCTCTTTCCCCCATGACCTGGTGACTGGCTGACTGTAACGCTGCTATCCGGCTTCTCAAGCTTTGGTGTCTGTGGTCGACCGATCAGGTCACCAACCTGCAAAACTCAAACACTGTAGTGGTGTGAGTCATAAGACTCAGTAAGTAACTATGCATGTTCCTTGAGCATCAAACACAAGCAATGTCTGAATTCCATTTTACATTAATCTGAACTTTTTGTGATCATGCACTTATATCACAGTCTGATTTATTTTTCTGATTCATTATCCATTTATAAACTTATTACTAGTTACTAGTCTCTCTAACTATTCATACGTGAATTTTTAAGCTCTGTTTCTTATTAACGATCAACATCCATATTGTACCTATTAAGTTCTCATATCTCTAATCATCAAAATAAATTCAATTACGCTTATGCTGCACTATTCTGTTATCTTATTACTTACCTACGTACTTTTTGCTATTCTAAATTGGTTACTTATCACACTTATCTTACTTTTATTTCTTTGAAATATCATCAAATCGGAGTTTAAATTATCTTTTCTATCAAACAACCATCTTCGATCGTTTTATAACTTAGATTCTAGCTTCATTATCACATGACTATGTTGTTATTACCTCATGAACTATCATTGTTACGATATATTCCTTTTAAGTAAACAACGACTCATAATCATCATTAATACGTATATATATATACCTTTACATGAAAACATATCATCAGGCATTTAAAATCTTACGAAAAGACACTTTTATATAAACGTGTCACCTACCTATATTAACCATGCACATTCCAATGAAAAAGTCATGCTTCTATGAAATGTTACTTTAATATCTTTCCTGATGCACTCATATGCGAAAGACATCAATGCCACAATGCATATACCTTATATATATACACATCACAAATAACTCACTTGGATGCATGATTTATATGCAGAAACCATAAATCAATCTTTACTTCAATTGCTGTGCCTTCATGAACATAATCTATAAAATTATTTATGCAGAATACAGAGTTGAAAACGTCACTCGAAAACTAATTTCTTATAAAACCGATACTTCTGGAAAACTTTCTTTTCTAAAAAGTTCTTTCTGGAAGCTGAAACGGAAGACTGAAAACCATCCTTGAAAACTGATATCTGTTTCCAAAGAAATCTGAGACTTTGTTTAAAGCTATAATCTGTATCTGAACTGAAAACTGTATCATTAAAACTGTTTTCTGAAAACTTAATATTTCAAAACTCGTTTCTGAAAACCGGTATCTGAGTATCTGTGGAAATCTTATATCAGAAAATCTGGGATCTGAAATCATTTCCATAATCTGTGTCTCTATCGGAAAACCCGGTCATATAAGGGCATTACGTATCGTCCGACCCCTCATATGCCAATCTGGAGGCAGAAGTGCAAAACCATGACTTTGGGGTGTTACGTCTCGCTGTCCCCCAAAGCATGCCACTACTGTCTCATAATCTGGGGGTCTATGGGCGTGATATCTCTTCGTCCGCCTAGCCCATCTGGAGGATCTGAGAGCGTCCCCTCAGTCCTCAACATGTGCACATGTTATCTGTATCCGTCAATTCCATCTGTGTTTCAAGTTACATACTGGGGTGAGTTTTTACCTCATGCCCCGAAAACCATAAAATCATAATCTGTGTCTTAAAATCGTAAAGAAACATTTATGAAATACATTTCTTTCAAAAGAAAAACTTAAAACTTTCTTTTAAAAGTATCTGAAATTCCTTTTTAAAACACTTGAATCTCAAGATTATGCTTACGTTATAATGCATGCGTATGCACATGCTTATGCACTTCTATAAACTAATGATGTATACTTCTATTCCTTATATGCTGGTTCATCATACATAAGCCCAATATATAAGACACAAACATTACATCAATTTATACTACAACATACATCTACTGCTATACTAAAGCTTTTTCAAGCACACGCACAATATTCCCGTTTTCTATTCAACTAACATGTATTGCAACAAAACTTATAGTTTTCATTTTTAAACCATACTTTACTCATGCTCTCATTTAATCAATGGCTCAATATAACAGATACATAATCCTATATATCTACGAGTACATGCGAATTACATATCCATACAAAACTATCTTGATAATCATACATAGTAATAATACATGCATATAATCCAACATGTTCAGGATCTCATCTTCATATGTTTATATACCGTAAACCTTGTTCATTTAAGCTTACATCAAAGTACTTTTACCCCAAAACTCATACCTACCATATGCTAATTTGCTGAAGTTCCCATGCATGTTTATCCGCTTTTATGCTTATATGCCTATTTCTTTACAATTATAATCTTGTACACTTAATCTCATACCCTAGGGTGTAGTTTTTCTACAAACCCCCCTTCTTTAACCCCACTTTGCCGAATCCATAGCCATTAACAAGCCATTTTATTTTTATTATTATTTTTTTATTTTATTTTTTTGTCTATTACATCAAAGCTCCTACAAACGCCACTTCCAATCCAATTTCAATATTTAATTTATACTCTTGTTTACTTTTGATCCTTCCCCTACCTTGACCAAAATTTACGACTTTTGAATATTCTTTTTAATACAACATATTCATCACTTTAAGTCATTTACTATATATATAAGGTGATCATATAATCACATAAAACAGTACAAATCTTCAACATTACAAAGTTCAAAATAATAAATTTGTAGAATAAAATTCTTACCTTGTTTACTTGATTTATTTATCAAATTGATTTCCCAAAATTTTATTAGCCCTTTATTGATCTTGATTTCTTTTTCCCACTGTCAATTTCTTAGCTAGAAGGAAGAACACCATCCATCTCTCTATTTTTCTCCCTGTTTTTTCTTCTCTTTTGCGTGAGTGTGTCTCTTTTTTTTTTTATATATTTTCCTTCCATTCTTTCCTGTTTCAGCGTTAAAGGTGCTGTTTGTTTCTTTTTTTTTTTTTTTTTTCTTTTTGGGAAATTTATCAAAACCCTAAAAGAAATTAAATACAAAATTTCAAAGAATTTAAAGCATAAATTACTTACCTTTCTCTTCCATTTTCATCCCACTTTTTCGGTTGCTCTTATTCTTCTCCCTCTTTTTTTTTCAGCTTCCTACTCTCTCTCCCTGCCTTTCGACTCTACTTCTTGTTTCCTCTCCCTCTCTATTTCTTCTCATTCTCGTCCTTCTCCCTTTTTTTCTCATCTCTCTCTGGGTTCTATTTTTATTATTTATTTTTTTTCCTCCATTTTTCTTCTCTCTCAGCTTTCCTCTTTTCCTTTATCTCTTCTGCTCTCTCCCTCCAACATTCTCCCGTTCTTTCTATTTATTTCCTTTTTTTTTTTAACTTGAGTATCTGTTTTAAGTATGCAAGTGTGTGGCATAATATACGTGTGTTCATTGTGTGTACATAAATGTTACACGTGTGTTTGTAAATAATAATAATAATAATAATAATAATAATAATAATAAAGAAAAATCTAGATTTATCAACACTAATTTAATAAATTTCCAAACTAATCCTTCAAATTAATTAATATATATTTTAACTCATCTTTTGTAATTATTCTCATATTATTGTAAAAATAAATTTTGTGCTCGGACTCGGCTACACAAACGAAATTAAAATTACGCAATAACGCTAAAACAACTCGGGATGTTACAATTGTAAAAATTTGGAATTTATTAATTGGACCTGCGTGTCAAGCCTATTACCTCTCAACTCTTTGTATTTCTCTTCAGACCTATTCCCCTAAATGTAATGAGGTTTCTTTAAAAGTGTTATGTAACAGGTAGAAGCAAATACTTGTGCTAGCATGAGAGAGGAATTGAGAGATTTGATCTAGGATCAATGTGTAAAGTATCCATCCGCATATCATTATTAATTTATTTACGCACCTTTTTATGTATTTAGAATGCATGATTAAGGGTGTATGATGATGTGACATTAACAAAGATAATAAATTGGTTGCCAATTTGCACGCGAAAAACCCTCACAAAATATTAAGCGTTTTTCCTTCCATTGAGTGATTCTTACTCAAGATCCAAGACTGGCATTGGTTTGTTGGCCAAAGTCAAGGCCTTTGTCCGTCGATGATGTGTTTGAATCATGAAGGCTTTGTTCCATATCAGTGTCTTGTCCAAGTTGTGATTTGTTGGCCAAAGTCAAGATCACTTCTTGTCCATCGACATTGATTACGAAGCTTTCCAAGGTAAATGGGTCACGCTTGACTGGGATCACTAAGTTTGTTGTGCCAAAGCCAAGGCTTAGTTGATTCAGAGGAAAAAGGTTAGGTAATATATTGGATATATTGGCATATATAAGATATATGTTTCGGACTTGGATGTCTCCCTACTGGATCTAGGAATTGGATGAGATCCAATTGATCTTAGAGATCTACCTAGTTAATTATCATACAATTTGTTGGCCAAAGTCAAGATTATGTGATATTTAACGGGATCCTAGCCCACTAGGAAACACGGTTTCCCGAGTACTCGAAAGAGGGTTAGAGGCTCGCCGAAAAATAGTGGGAGGTAAGTATTAAATTTGCAATATCCGTTTAATAACTTGCCATACACGCTCAACGCAATTATTCGTCAAATAAATTATATATTAGTTGGACTAATATTTAATAGTTGTTTTAATAAAACAGTTGGACTGTATTCAAACTATTTCAATTATAGTTAATTATATAGTTGGACTATAGTAATCATTATAATAAATAGTACCTAAAATCGTTGATTAAAAGTTGGACTATTAGAATCAAGATAAAATTGAAAGATTGACATTTAAGACAAAATCCTGGGGAAAATGTATTTAAATGATTTAATTTTCAAACTGGGAATAAAATTTCAGGATAGTCCTGAAAACTAATAAGTTAGTTTATTTGATAAAATAACATATTAGGCCTAAGCCCGAAGTTAAGAAAATAGTAGAACATGATCTTTGGAAGATTCATGTGATGATAACTTAACTGCTTAATCCATTAAGCTTTCCGAAATAGACTCATGTAGGCATTGCATTTTTGCATGTGAAACCCGATGATGAGCCTTATTTGGAGGCACTATCTTTTAAGTCACGGAAATCGCGGGAAACGGACGTCGGAAGGGAAGAGTCAAGAATTTACGTTTTGTTGGATTTAGTTCACGTGTTTAGTTCGGGTTCGCTGTTGGACCTCCGTTTTAAAACTTAACCTTAGCCCAAGCCCATGAAATCACATCCAATAATAATTAAACATTTAAAATATATGTGTCACAAATTAAATTTAAATTAAATCTAAGTAAATTAAAACCAACACAAATTAAATTAAATAATTGAAATGAAATTAAAATAACTAAATTAAATTCCTAAATTAAATGTTAAATCTAAAAATCACAAACCAATTGAATTAATTAATTTAAATTCACAAATTAAATCCAATTAAACTAATTCCAAATTCAAATTAATAAACAAATTAAATATTAATTAAATAATATACCAAATTAAATAGAATAATTAATTAAGTCATATACCAAATTAAATAAACAAATAAAATCTAAATAATCACCTACCAAAATAATAAAAATACTTACACAAATTAAAGAAATTTCATGCCTAATAAAGATAAATCAAATATATTATATACCAAACTTAACAAATTAAATGCCTAATCCTAACCAATCAAATATATTTAATTCCTAATCTAAACCAATCTTGTCTCCCTCAAATCCATTGATATCCTTATTTAACACTAAATCAAATCCCTATCCATGAAAACCCTAATGGACAACTATAAAACACACACTAATTGCAACCCTAATGGACACTCTCTAAGACACGGCACAAAGAATAAGCAAATACAAAAAACCCTAAGCACACGTGAAGAAGCCAATTTCAAAACCTTTACAGCCTCTCCACGCACATATCAAATAATGCCCCTCACAGCCATTCACCTAGTTGATCAACACAAACACCAATATGCCCATTGATCATTCACGCCGAACTCTCGCCAATACCCATACGCCTAGCCCGCCTCCATTCACACACATAGCCTTAAATCCACGCCTAGCCTTCACGATAAAGACCATCAACAACCCCTTACTCCACTCACGTCTTAACCACAAGCCAACGCCAACCTGCACACATAAACGTAAGCCACTCCACACTAAACTCCTCAACTCACACCACACCTTCTGCCCTTCACGCTACAAACGAAGACACCAGCCTCTTGCCAATCACGCCACACAGACCGTTCAAAGCCTGCCCACGAGCCACCTAAAATGCACAGCCCTGCATTGCCGCACCAAACATGATCAAAAACACCCTTCCATCACCAAAAACAACCCCTAAAACTGTCCCGAAATTGCCCTGAATTAACCCAGAAACTGCCCAGCAAAACTATCCAGAATAAGCCTTAAAATAGTGTAGAAAACACACCCCAAAATAGTGACGAAAACTTTTGGTTTATTCTAAGGTCCCAAGATCAAATCAAGACATGAAATAATGCGTGAACACACCAACGGAGGTAGCGGAATACTCACATTGATCGGTTGAGTCGATTTGGAGACGAATGAAGTCCAAAAACGCACTGCCCTTCACGCCAAACTGCAACAGTCCACTGTCCCTGCAAAACAGAAATTTGAGTGAAGAAACGGAGCTCCTAGCTTCGTCGGATGGATCCCGTCTCATGGGGGGACCTCCCTACCACCTTCGCAAGACTTGAAAGTGTGCTAGCACTTGATTTATCACCATGAAAATCACTCTTTGCTTCCCTAAAGTCCACGCCATTTCTGGTTCCAAACCAGTCCAAGAATTTCTTCATTTGGGCGTGAGAGAAGAGAAAGTTTTGAGAGAGATGAAATTGTGTTAAGTTGAAAATGATTTACCAAAAATCAATTTATATTTATGCCATAATGTTTATTAAATAAATAATAAACTTATGACACAAAACATGCAATGGCTTAGAGTGTCAAACACTCAAACTCCATGCAAAACCATTGAGTGTATTGTACACAATCTTCATGCAATGCATTAGAATTAAATAATGCATAATATGACATGTGTCATGTGGGCCCCACACGTTTCCAAATGAAAGTGGGCCCACGTGCACTCACGCGTTCGGGTTCGATATTTCCAAAATACCGAGCTTACGTCGCGACGTTAATTAAATCAAATAATTGCGGCTAGCGAAATTATTATTTACGTCGCTAACGAATTAATTCTAAATTAACTCGTTTGCCCGAATTAAAATCTAATTTTAATTCCGCGTCGAAATCTAATTTCGTTTAATATATCGAATATATTAATTTACCGATTAATTCCAAATTAATCGTTATCTCTCTCTAGACGATATTTTATCCTAGATAAAATATCTCCGTAATTAATTCTAGATTAATTTTCTCTCTCTTCTGTATAATCCCAGATTATTCAAGAGTGCGAGTTGTGCGTCATCGGTGGATTATCGGGAAGCGACCCATGAGATCCCCGAAAAATCTGGCAGTAAATACGGTCGTCGGAGTATCCGAATCACGTACGTACCAAGTATTACGTTCTACCGATTTACGAGACAAGGTCGACTCCTAGCAAAGCACCAAGTCTACCTAATTCTCCGGACATATCCATTAAAGAATATTAAGATCTGTATCAAGCGTAGTATACTAATGTATTGTGCGTATCGGCCCAGTATCGGATAATCACGTGCTAGGGCTGGGGCTGGATAAGTGTCTGCCCCGTCCGAAACACATATCGGATGTCTGGTAACTAGTCTCTATAATCGGATATTCATGACCTGGTCATAATATCACGATTGGATGCGCATCACTGAAGAGCACTAATACCGTATCCTGCGTGACATCATCTCCATTATGACTGGAGTGACACTTCCGTCTTGACATCACATCCAATACACTACGATTCCTGATAAACCCAGAAGAGGTGAACACAGAACCAGTTAAGATCCCCCACCACCAAAACCAAAGTTTACCGATTGTCGTAAATATTAGCGATGTAAGTCTCAGGTTAAGACTATACACACCTACCTTGATTTCGGCCTCCCATAGACACCTAGTCATAATACCAATGGGATTCCGAAGGGTCTATCCAGAGCGAAGCTGTTTCCCGTACCATCGGTGAAACACGACCTCCTATCGCACTTGCACAAGTATCCAATACTTATATATATGAGAACTATGCCGTTGTGCCCTCACAACGCGCACAAGTGCAATACTAGCCTATTCCGCATTATCGATGTCCAGTCTCGATAATACTACGGCTAGGGATATTTAATGATTAATCCTTCGTGGACTGATACTGTCTCATATCATCTCAATCCAGGAACTAATCATAGGGACCTCTCTTCATTTATATATCTATGGTGATCTAATCACAAAATGAGAGAGTGCAATTTCCTTGTTACATAGTTAATTTGCTACAACAACACAATGATCTGTGCAAATAGTGACGCTATGGGTCATATTATCCAACAATCTCCCACTTGGCACATAGCCAGTCACTCGAGTGTCCTACACCCGAACTATGTAAGGTTCGCTCAAATTGCTGAGGAAAGGTTTTCGTCAGCGGATTTGTTGTTTGACGCGATTTATACGATCATCACATCGCCACGATGTATGATCCGAACGAATCAGATGATATAGAAGTATATATCTGGATCGTCGATGAGACCTTTAATTCCTTAGCCTGTGCTGACGCCTAGTTCAGCTGCTAACAGAACTATATCTAATCTAATTAGATTTATTATCGATCCAAATGGCTTCTATTGCTGCTCATCTGTAGCAATAATCCGCATTTGTTGTTTATTCGGCAACAGTTATCTTGCTCGGAATATTTCCAGCTCAGTTGTTCCGTTATTCAAACTTTATAGTACCATAGTATTTAATTCTTTGGAAACTTGCAGCAGTGATCCCAGTCACTTCAAGTTCTCCTTCTCCATAGTAAAAGATAGCATCTTTAGTTCTCAGAGATACTATCAGATGTTCTTAACTTCAATCCAGTGACTGTCACTTGGATTGACCTGATTGTGACTCCATATGCTCGAAGCGTATGAGACACCAATACAAGTACATTTTAAATGTACAATTTCCCAGAGAGTGTTAACAACTCCAAATCTATCCCAGTAGATCTTTATTCCTCTAATAAAGGTTGTTATCTCCCAGAATTCTACGGAGAATTTCTATTGAAAGCCAAGCTTTCAACAATTGTTTTATGGGAATTTCACTGTCAGTGCGCTCTCCCACTAACCTCCTTATATACACAAGAATTATTTCGTTTTGAGTCAAATCATAAACCATTATGATTATTTCAAAACGACAGTTCCAAGAACCTTATGCTTGCATCAATCCAAACATGGATCGAATAACCCGCAAACCTGGTTTGTCGGTTATACAAAATCGTCAGGATGTTGTAAACATCCTCCAAAAGGTTTCATTTTCAGGAAAGCGATTTTTGATTTGTAACTGACATATTTCATAAATGAAATATACAGTTATCAACAAGCATCTTCAAAATGGATTTACCATGGCAACAGGTAAAAGGTTGAACCGTTATTAACACAATGTTGATAACGATACCTTTCCGTCAAAACCTTAGGTTTGCACGTTGGTATGTTGCCTTCCATGTATGTCTTCCTTGAAGACGTTTAATGTACCATAGGCACAACGCCTTGTGGTACAACAACTAGTATCCAAACATAGTTGTTATACATGGAATCCATTTCGGACTCATGGCACTTTGCCATAACAGGGAGTCGATACCTCGTATCACTTCCTCATAACGTAGTCGGATGGTACACCTCCATAAGATTGACATCTTTATGAGGTTAGATCAGAAACCCATACCCTAGGTTGTTTTCTGACTCTATCCGATCTACTAGTTTCTTGTGTATTTGAAGATTAATGGTATAGTTTCATCATAGATGAACTGTTTGTGTTCCATTACGGACTTCGTGCCTAGAACAGTATCACTCCGATTTTCATCGAGTATCACTATCCTCCCACTAACCACTGCATATCGGTATTCCTCTCAGGAAAACCGCATGGTGAGCAACAATTACATTGTTCTCATGTGGGATTTATAAGTACTATATTTAAGGTTTCCCTTAGGATAACTTATATTGGCACTTATCCAATTTGGGTCTTAGTTTGGTATCATCCAAACGCTATGCCTCGCATACCCAATTATCAGGAATGAGAAACCTCGTTTCTTCCCTGTTCATATCCTATATGATATCTGTCAAACAGATTTATATGGAACCTTATTCAAATAAGTTTTGCACTGTTAATACATATCCTGTTGAAGGAAATTGTAGCTCAGAGCGACTCGTGATAAACCTTATCATGTCCAACAAAAATTCGGTTTTTGGTTCGGACACACTGTCTTACTAACGTGTCTCGGGAGGAGTCCTCATATGAAAGAATACCGTACTCTTTCATTTACGTATGAAACTTACTGCTTAAGTATTTTCCATTACGGTTTTACCGTGGCGGAATAATACTACAGCCGATCTGTTTGTCTACTTCGTGTCGAAACTCTAAAGTTTCCGATCTGTGTTCTTCAAAAGAAACACATAACCACAACATGATTTCACATCCGTTAAGGTCACGAAATATTCATGTTCACATCTAGCCTAGCTAGATATGGGCCCACTTACTTCACCATGAATAGGGCTAACAGATCGGTGGCCCTTTTACTATTACCAAGTAAATAGTATTTTAGGTTTTTAACCTAAAAAAAAAAAAAAAACTAGATTCGTAGACCTTATTTGAATAGTCAAATCAGTCCTAGTACCCACTCTTAAAAGGTGTGGATATACGAGTCTTCTTTAATTGTGTCCTAGACAACAATGCCACAAATAAGTCTCTATTGATCAAATCAATTTGAGCTATTTATTTGTCATTTTATATGTTTGAGATTTTATTTATATTCAAAATATAAATTCTGTTATTTACATCCAATGTATTTATCTCAGTATCATCTTTATATAATGAAACACTTTAGTGTTCTAAAATATAAAGGTTTTATCCGCAATGGATTAAACACTGATATAGAGATAATGTCTCTAGTTAAACTAGTTACATTATAACATTTCCTAATTTAAGTACATACCCAAAGGGTAGTTCCTAAACTTAGGTATCTGCGGTCGAAACAGCGACTTTCGTCCCGTTTTCCGATTTGCAGAGAAATCTCGGCTTGAAGCCAGTATCCAGCTCACAGCGGATTCTGAACGTCAATACATATATTTTATGTACCACACTAAGTATTTAAAATCTAATTTTAATACTAGTTGTGAACATAACTTTGACAAATATTTTTAAAGTTAGAGCCTCGCCCTTTCTTTAATTCCTTCGTGTCTTCCATATCCAAATGGTAGTCACTTTGAGATATGTCAATTATCCTTTTCAATATTTCACAAACCTTTGGCCAAGCCTTGGGTTTCGGAATATCGAAACGATGTGCACCTTGTGCTACATGCCCTAATTGCAAACTTTGACTTTTCTCCACTAGAATAGTCAATTAATTCTCCAAGAATTATTAATTGCAACTTAATACTTTTAAATCTAAAGATAGATTTATTATAAGTATATTAATTAAGCACTAAAGTCATCATCACATAAATCTTCCAAAGACTTTATGCTCTACTATTTGCTTATTATGGGCTTAGTCATAATAAGTTATTTTATCAAATAAATTAACCTATTATTAATTCTCAATTGAAAATTAAATCATTTAAAACATTTAATCCAAGGATTATATATTTTAAATATTCAACCTTTCAATTCCATCTTGATTTTAATAAGGTACTATTTATTATAATGATTACAATAATCCAATTTATTTAATCAACTATAATTTTAATATTGATCACTATAATCCAATTATAAAATCAACTATCATTTTAATTCAATTATATTGATTACTATAATCCAATTATAAAATCAACTATATATTGAATGAGTTTGTATATAGTCCAACTATATATATAATTTTAAAACAACATAAAATATTAGTCCAACTAATACTTTTAATAAATATGACGAGTAAAATAAAAAGAGCGTGTTTAGCGAGTATTCGAACGAATGTTGCAAATTCAATACTTGCCTCCCACTATTTTTCGTCGAGTCTCTAACCCTCTGTGGAGTACTCGGGAAACCGTTGTTTCTAGTGGGCTAGGATCCTATTAAATAACACACAACCCTGACTTTGGCCAATAAAAAGCTGTATGCTATTTAACTAGGTAGATCTCACAGATCAATTGGATCTCATCCAATTCCTAGATCCGGTTAGGTGGACATCCAAGTCCGAAACATATGTATAATGTCAATGTATCCATTACATTTTCCTAACCTATCCTCCGAATCATCTAGGCCTTGGCTTTGGCCAAAAACAAACCTAATGATTCCAGTTAAGCAGGACCCATTGACGAGGAAAGTTTCGTAATCAATGTCATTGGACAAAAAGTGATCTTGACTTTGGCCATAAAAATCACGATTTGGACAAGACACCAATATGCAACAAAACTCATGATTCAAGTACATCCTTGATTGACAAAGGTCTTGACTTTGGTCAAAAACAAACCAATGCCAACTTCGGATCTTGAACAAGAATCATTCAATGGAAGGATATTTGCTTAATATAGATTGAGGGATTTTCGCGTGCAAATTGGCTACCAATTTAATTATCTTTGTTAAGGTCTCATCATCATACACCCTTAAACATGCATTCTAAATACATAATAAAGCGAGTATGAAATAAAATAATAATGATATGCGGATGGATACTTTAAACATTGATCCTAGATCAAATCTCTCCCTTTCTCACTCAAGCTAGCACTTGTACTACTTCTACCCGTTACACTACACTTCTAAAGAAACCTCATATACATAGAGGGGAATAGGTGAGAAGAGAATACAAAGAGAAAGAAGGTGATAAGGCTGGACACGCAGGTCCAATTTAATAAATCGAATTTATTACAACAATTTCTAAAATTGCCCACCCGACTAATATCCATCCGATATACATTATTCATTCAACACAACCACGTATTCACACACATAAGCATGCTATCAATCAATCTAATCAAATTAATTAATCTGATAATTAAGTGATCATCCAATGTTCAAACAACGATTTGATTTTGTTCGAGTCAAACTCGTTTTTGCGAATAAGTACTTAAAGTACGAATTCATGAATTAAATTAAACTACATCATTAAATCTAATTTAACATGTATTTAATACTAATTCACTATTCAATTCCAAATTAAATATTACACTTTTATTTAATAAACCTTTTACGATTTAAATTCCAAATCTAATCGTAACGCGTCTCAAAGACCGATTAACGTCCAACGTCAATTCAATTAAAGTCCAATGGGCTTTTGATTGATTTCTTAAGGCGTGGACTTTTGGTCAACTCGGGTCAAACCGATAACCAAAGTCCAATCCGGGATTTACCCCATAAGCCCATAAATCAATCTTGGCCCATTAGGCCCAATTGAACATTAAAGGTTCATTAGTCGCAATTGGGCTTTATGGTTAAGGTTTTGGGCCCAATTGGATCCAATCCACTTGGCCTAAACCAACTTGATAAATCAAGCCCAATAGGCCCAATTACAATTTTAAATTCTAATTTCCAAAATTAGGCCCAATTAATTAAATCCAAAAATCCAATTTTCACAATTAATTACCAAAAGTGCATTATATGATTAATCAACTAAATCAACATTTCCAAAACACTAAATTAGTCCAATTAATCATACTTAATTCATTATTACATGTCAAACACACATAATGAAAAATCAAACCCATATTACATGCTTCTAAGTCTCGGCCAAGGAAGGTTATTTTGTCCGATTTGGTTTCGATCCAATCGAACCTACAATCGACATTAAATCACCATCCGATTTGATTTCATACACATCCAATGTCACAAAACCAAAAACACCAAGACATTAGGGCATTACACATTCGGCCAACTCAAAGATTTTGGGGTTTTCGTCCAATTCGAAATCCAATCCAATTCGATTCAAATTAACGTCAACCTAATCGATTCTAACTCATCAAATGAATTAAAAAACAAAAAATCCAAGATCCCAAAAATCTTACACACATTCGGCCAAGGTGTTAATTTTGGGGAAAATAATTCCAAATCATTATTTCATTAAATTGATCCAATCAAACCTTAATTAAACATGTTATAAGCATAATCAAACATTCAATTCATTCAAATCATGCTCAAAACAAGTTTACCCAAATTTTAAGCCCTACAAATTTCATGCTTGCAACATTAGCTCTTGATGCCATTGTTGGTTTATTCTAAGGTCCCAAGATCAAATCAAGACATGAAATAATGCGTGAACACACCAACGGAGGTAGCGGAATACTCACATTGATCGGTTGAGTCGATTTGGAGACGAATGAAGTCCAAAAACGCACTGCCCTTCACGCCAAACTGCAACAGTCCACTGTCCCTGCAAAAACGAAATTTGAGTGAAGAAACGGAGCTCCTAGCTTCGTCGGATGGATCCCGTCTCATGGGGGGACCTCCCTACCACCTTCGCAAGACTTGAAAGTGTGCTAGCACTTGATTTATCACCATGAAAATCACTCTTGCTTCCCTAAAGTCCACGCCATTTCTGGTTCCAAACCAGTCCAAGAATTTCTTCATTTGGGCGTGAGAGAGAGAAGTTTTGAGAGAGATGAAATTGTGTTAAGTTGAAAATGATTTACCAAAAATCAATTTATATTTATGCCATAATGTTTATTAAATAAATAATAAACTTATGACACAAAACATGCAATGGCTTAGAGTGTCAAACACTCAAACTCCATGCAAAACCATTGAGTGTATTGTACACAATCTTCATGCAATGCATTAGAATTAAATAATGCATAATATGAAATGTGTCATGTGGGCCCCACACGTTTCCAAATGAAAGTGGGCCCACGTGCACTCACGCGTTCGGGTTCGATATTTCCGAAATACCGAGCTTACGTCGCGACGTTAATTAAATCAAATAATTGCGGCTAGCGAAATTATTATTTACGTCGCTAACGAATTAATTCTAAATTAACTCGTTTGCCCGAATTAAAATCTAATTTTAATTCCGCGTCGAAATCTAATTTCGTTTAATATATCGAATATATTAATTTACCGATTAATTCCAAATTAATCGTTATCTCTCTCTAGACGATATTTTATCCTAGATAAAATATCTCCGTAATTAATTCTAGATTAATTTTCTCTCTCTTCTGTATAATCCCAGATTATTCAAGAGTGCGAGTTGTGCGTCATCGGTGGATTATCGGGAAGCGACCCATGAGATCCCCGGAAAATCTGGCAGTAAATACGGTCGTCGGAGTATCCGAATCACGTACGTACCAAGTATTACGTTCTACCGATTTACGAGACAAGGTCGACTCCTAGCAAAGCACCAAGTCTACCTAATTTCCGGACATATCCATTAAAGAATATTAAGATCTGTATCAAGCGTAGTATACTAATGTATTGTGCGTATCGGCCCAGTATCGGATAATCACGTGCTAGGGCTGGGGCTGGATAAGTGTCTGCCCCGTCCGAAACACATATCAGATGTCTGGTAACTAGTCTCTATAATCGGATATTCATGACCTGATCATAATATCACGATTGGATGCGCATCACTGAAGAGCACTAATACCGTATCCTGCGTGACATCATCTCCATTATGACTGGAGTGACACTTCCGTCTTGACATCACATCCAATACACTACGATTCCTGATAAACCCAGAAGAGGTGAACACAGAACCAGTTAAGATCCCCCACCACCAAAACCAAAGTTTACCGATTGTCATAAATATTAGCGATGTAAGTCTCAGGTTAAGACTATACACACCTACCTTGATTTCGGCCTCCCATAGACACCTAGTCATAATACCAATGGGATTCCGAAGGGTCTATCCAGAGCGAAGCTGTTTCCCGTACCATCGGTGAAACACGACCTCCTATCGCACTTGCACAAGTATCCAATACTTATATATATGAGAACTATGCCGTTGTGACCTCAACACGCGCACAAGTGCAATACTAGCCTATTCCGCATTATCGATGTCCAGTCTCGATAATACTACGGCTAGGGATATTTAATGATTAATCCTTCGTGGACTGATACTGTCTCATATCATCTCAATCCAGGAACTAATCATAGGGACCTCTCTTCATTTATATGTCTATGGTGATCTAATCACAAAATGAAGAGAGTGCAATTTCCTTGTTACATAGTTAATTTGCTACAACAACACAATGATCTGTGCAAATAGTGACGCTATGGGTCATATTATCCAACAAAAACACCCAAAACAGTCCCCAAAACACCAAAACGAGACCTGAAACATAAGCAGAAACCGCGAGGAAACAGCAGCAAAGTGAAGCCAAAACAGTGAGGAAAATAGTGGAACAACAAGTTAAGACGCTAAGCTAGTGAACCGAAAGAATAAGGAGCTTTTACCCCTTCCGATCTCCGCGAAATGCAAGTTCGAAGACGACTTAAAAGGTTAGACCTGAGGGTACCTTTCACACTTGTTTTTTTTTATTTGATTTTTATTGATTCTTTTAATTGTGTTTTAATTATTTATTGAATATTTTTTGCATGTGATGTGTGTTGTGGCCATTGATTAAAACGGAAAATACGTCGTCTCTCGTGGTATATAGGATGGAAACCAGACGTAAATTCCGTAGACGATTTCGAATGGACGGTAGTGCGGTTTGTACTTGGGATACAACTCCACGTACCACTTGAGTAAACGACGCATAGTGCTTTATGTTATTTTGATTATTCGCAATTTATTATTCCGTCTTTTAATTTCCGCATGTTATTTATTTATGTTGTGATGCAATCGAGTGCATGGGCTTAGTAAGTCGGATTAAAGGTCCCATTTTTGGAGGGGTTAGAATCCTTTACCACGATGCTTTGCCGCGCCGGTTGATGTGTGTTCGGTTGAATGCAAAATACGTTCAATCGGACATACTAAGTTTGATATTATTGTTTTTAATTCTTTGTATGCATGACGCAATCGAGTGCATAGGCTTAGTAAGTCAGATGAAAGGTCCCATATTTGGAGGGGTTAAAATCCTTTACCACGATGCTTTGCCGCGCCGATTGATGTATACTAGGTTGGATGTAAGATGTGTCTAATCGGGTATATAAAGCACGATATCATGGTCTTTACTTTTCATATATGTGTTGCGTTGATTGCGCATGGGCTTAGTAAGTGCGACGAAAGGTCCCCTAATTGAAGGGGTTAAAATCCTTTACCACGATGCTTTGCCGCACTCTTAGCCCGCTATTGTTTACTAGATGTCATATTTTCGTCTGTCCGTGTATGTGTCGTATTGTTTACTGTATTTTGGAGGTCACTGTTGTAACCCCGTTCGAAAGCATTCCAGGACGCCGCACGAACGCATGTTTTCTGACTGGTCTCGTTCGAACACGTTATCAAACGCCATACGAACGTGAACCTTCTGTTTACCATTCGAACGCGTTTACGAACGCTACACGAACACACTGAACTGAGACACTTTCATCACATGCCATGTATAATTGTTTCTTAGGTGCTTTTTCTTATGAAACCCCATATAGTCATTCCTATATTTGTGCACATCATAATGAAAAGCATGTTTATTCCATTGGTTGCATCATTTACCTTAGTCTTGGTTTAGCGTATTATAATTCATATATCTATTGAGTGTTATTTCTTGTGGTATATCGGATGGAAACCCAGATGTAAATTTCATAGCCGATTCCGAATGGACGGTAATATGATATGTACTTGGGATACAATTCCACGTACCACTTGGAAAAGTGCTCACATATGTGTTTGTGTGATTAATGTGTGTGCTGATGTTTTCGTGAATACAATATGCCAATAAATTTGTAGGTTCGTTGTTATTTTGATATACTTCCAAGCATGCAATCTTATATGTGAAATACATGTGAATTTAGGTGCATGTTTTATTTTGTATATGTGAATTTAGAAGCATGATACTCCTAGAAATAAGTGTTACTTAAGCTTGATTAAATTATTATATAAATCCTTTCATTACAAGTGACATAAGTAAGGGACCATTCCGAACCCAACGGTTTGAGGTCTTCCCTTGCGAGGGGTGAGTGCGGCCTTAAATCTCATTTTCCCGGTTCACACCGGGTGGCGACTCCATTATTCTCCAGTTTAGTCCCCCGTGGCTACTCCGTACTCCCGATCGGGCCGCGGGCCCAGAACAGCATGCGTCGCCCAGGTCCTGTGTTCCCACAGTCTCCTTAATTTCTTAATCAGAACTAAGGATTAGATCTTTAATGTATGATAATGAAATTGAAGGATCTTCATAGATCTTTACAGATCTTAGAAGTATAAATTGCAATAGTAAACTCTTGGAGAGTTAATGGCTATTCTCAATGAGACAAAGCCAAAGTTTGCAATAGGCAAGAAGCGCAAGGCGCACCTTACTTCGACATTCTAGAAGGCCAAGGCTAGGCCGAAGGCTTCTGGTGTAAGAAAATGGCAAAGGCAAAATCATTATAATCTTCTGGGAAGACAAATGACATATCCCAAAATGTCTGCCTAAATTGAGGCAAACGGGATCACGGAAACATGACTGCCGTATGGACAAGGCAGACATGAAGGAATTGAAGACAGTGTATGGCTCTGACTTCAAATATGTTTGTCATAACATGTTCACTACTAGTATTGAAATTGGATTTTAGATACTTAGTATGATACATAAATATGCATTGATGTGCAGAATCTGCTATGAGCAGGATACTGACTTCAATTGAGATTTATATGCGAATTGAAACGGGACAACTGTCGTTGTTTTAACCTAGATACCTAAGTTTAGGAACTGCCTTCGTGTACATACTTAAAATAGGAAACTGTTATAATGTAACTAGTTTGACTAGAAACATTATCTCTATATCGGTGATTAATCTGTTGCGGATTTACCTTTATATTCTAAACAATAAAGTGTTTTATTAGATAAAGATGATATTGAGATAAACACATTAGATGTGAATAATATAATTTATATTATGAATATAAATAAATCTCAAACGTAGAATATGACAAACAAATAGCTCAAACTAAATTAATCAGTTGAAACTTGTATGTGGCATTGTTGTCTGGGACAGAATTAAACAAGAATCGTATATCCACACTTTCGAAGAGTGGGTACTAGGACAAATTTGATTCTAATCAAATAAAGTCTACGAATCTAGTTTATTGGGCAAAGTGCCTATAACACTCTTTACTTGGTAAAAGTGTAAATGCAACCAATCTGTTAGCCCTAGTTCAAAGTGAAGCAAGTGGGCCATGTCTAGCTAGGCTAGAAGTGGATATGAATATTTCATGACCTTTACCGATGTGGCATCGCGTTATGGTTATGTGTTTCCTTTGAAACACGAATCAGAAACTTTTAAAGTTTCGACACGAAATAGACAAATAGATCGGCTAAAGTATTAAACCGTCACGGTAAGACCGTAATGGAAAATACTTAAGCAATAAGTTTCTCGTATATTTGAAAGAGTATAGTATTCTTTCAATGAGGACTCCTCCCGAAACATGTCAATTTGACGGTATGTCCGAACAGAGTAACCGAATTTTGTTGGAGATGATAAGGTTAATCATGAGTCGCTCTGAGCTACCATTTCCTTCAACGGATAAGCATAAACAGTGCATAACTTATTTAGAATAAGGTTCCATAAAAATCTGTTTGGCAGACTTCATATTAGATATAAACAGGAAAGAAACCGGGTTTCTCATTCCTGATGATTTGGGTATGTTAGGCATACGTTTGGATGATACCAAACTAGAACCCAAATTGGATAAGTGCCTATTTGTAGGTTATCCAGGGGAAACCAAAGTATAGTACTTATACATCTCACAAGAGAACAATTTAATTGTTGCTCGCCATGCGGTTTTCCTAAGAGGAATACCGATATGCAGTGGTAAGTGGGAGGAAAGTAAAACTCAATGAAAATCGGACTAATACTATTCCAGGCACCGATTCCTAATGTAACACAAATAGTTCATCAAGGATGTAACTATACCATTAATCTTCGAATACACAAGAACCACGTTAGTCGGAGAGAGTCAGGAAACAACCTGGGGTATGGGTTTCTGATCTCACCTCATAAATATGTCAATCTTATTGAGGAACATCAACTGACTAAGTATGAGGAAGTGATACAAGGTATCGACTCCCTATTATGGCAAAGTGCCATGATGTCTAAAATGGATTCCATGTATACCAACTAAGTTTGGATACTAGTTGATGTACCGCGAGGCATTGTGCATATTGGTACTATATAAGTCTTCAAGGAATACGTACATGGATGGCAACATACCAACGTACAAAGCTAGGCTTGTAGCGGAAAGGTATCGTTATCAACATTGTATTGATTACAACGAAACCTTTTACCTGTTGCCACGGTAAATCCATTTGGATAATGCTTGCTAATGCTGCATGTTTAATTTATGAAATATGACAGCTGAACGGGAAAATCGCTTTCCTTAAACGGAAACCTTTTGGAGGATGTTTACAAAATCCTGACGGTTTTATCGTACCAAAACTAGCAAACAAGGTTTGCAGGTTTTTCGATCCATTTTTGGATTGAAGCAAGCATTAGGTTCTTGGAATTACCGTTTTGATGTAATCATAATAGTTTATGATTTAATTCAAAAACGGAAATGATTCTTGTGTATATAAGAAGGTTAGTGGGAGCGCACTGACAATAAATGTCCTATAAATAATGATAATATATCATTTCTTGGAAATGATATTCCAATAATATAATCGGTGAAAGCTTGGCTTTCATGAAATTCTCCGTAGAATTCTTGGGAGAAACAACCTTTATTTCAGGAATAAAGATCTACTGGGATAGATCTAAAAGTTGTTGATACACTCTATGAGAACTCATACATTGAAAAATGTACGCGATCTGGTGTCTCATACGCTTTGAGCATATGGATTCACAATCAGGCCAATCCAAGTGATAGTCACTGGATTGATGTTAAGAACATCTGTCAGTATCTTAGATGAACTGATGATGTTGTCTTATACTATGGAGAATGAGAACTTAGAGTGAATGGGTTCACTACTGCAAGTTTCCTAACCGATAATAACGACTAAAAGTTACAAAACGGTACTATACAGTTTGAATAACGGAACAGTGAGCTGAAATCTTCCAAGCAAGATACTGTTACCGAATAAACAACAAATGCGGGTTATTGCTGCAGCTGAGGCAACAATAGAAGCCATTGGGGTCGATAATAAATCTAATTAGATTAGATATAGTTATGTTAACAGCTGAGCTAGGCTACAGCGCAGGCTAAAGAATTACTGGTCTCATCAACGATCCAGATATATACTTCGATATTCATCTGATTCGTTCGGATCATACATCATGGCGATGTGATGATCGAATAAGTCGCATCAGATGATAATCATGCAAATCCGCTGATGAAAGCTTTTCCTCAGCAGTTTGAGCGAACCGTACATAGTTCGTGTGTCGGACACTCGAGTGACTGGCTATAGGCCAAGTGGGAGATTGTTGGACAATTATGACCCATATCGTCACTATTTGTACAGATCATGGTGATGTTGTACAAATTAACTATGTGACAAAGGAGATTGCTCTCTTATCATTTGTGATTAGATCTCCAAGATGTATAAATGACAAGAGGTCCTTATGATTAGTTCCTGGATTGAGATGATATGAGACAATATCAGTCCACGAAGGATTAATCATTAAATATCCCTAGTCAGATTATTATCGAGATTGGACATCGATAATGCGTAAAAGACTAGTATTACACTTGTGCGCGTTGTGAGGGCATAACATTATAGTTCTCATATATTTGGGTATATGATACTCATGCAAGTGTAATAGGAGGTTGTGTTTACTGATGGTACGGGAAACAACTTCGCTCTGGATAGACCCTTTCGGAATTCAATTAGTAGTATGACTATGTATCTATGGAAGTCCGAAATCAGGGTAGGTTTATTTGGTCTTAATCTGAGATTTGCACCGCTAATACTTGCGACAATCAATATACTTTGGTTTTGGTCATCTAGGGCTTTAACAAGTTCTGTGTACGCCTCTGCTGGGTATATTGAGAATCGTAGTGTTTTGGGTGTGATGTCGAGACGGAAGTATCACTCCAGTAATGTTGGAGATGATGGTCACGTAGGATACGGGACTGGTTCTCTTATATGCTGCAGCTATCGGGATATTATGACTAGGTCATGTATATCCGATTATAGAGACTAGTTACCAGAGATCTGATATGTGCTTCGTACGGGGCAGACACAATTCCAGCCCCAGGCCTAGCATGTGACATCCGATAATGTATCAAAATATGCAATACTACATATACTAAGCCTGATATAGATCACATATTCCTGTAAGGATATTTCTGGAGAATTGGGTAGGCATGGCGCTTTCCTAGAAGCCAACCTTGTCTTGTAAATCAGTAAAAATGTAGTACTAGTTACTTACGTGTTTGGATAGTCCGATGACCGGATTTACTGCAAACATATCTGGGGATCTCATGGGTTGCTTCCCGAAGATTCACCGATGACGTATGACTCCAACTTTATTAATCTGGGATTAATTAGTACAGAGATAAAATTAATCTGGGATTAATTGCAGAGATATTTTATATGGGATAAAATATCATTTAAAGAGAGAAAATGATTAATTTGGAATTAATCGATAAAATAATATATTTGATATATTATATGAAATTGGATTTCAACGCGGAATTGAAATTGGATTTTAATTCGGGCGAACGAGTTAATTTAGAATTAATTCGTTAGCGACGTGAATAGTGATTTTGCTTGGCATAATCATTTAATTACGTCCCAACGGAAAATTCGTTAATTTGGAATTAGCGAACCCGAGCCCGGGAGTGTTTGTGAGCGCATTCGCATTTCGAATTCGAGTACGGCACGCAAGTCAAATCAAGCGTCAAATCACTAGTCAATCGATTGATGTGACAACTTGTCACTTGATTGATGTGAATGGTGATGGAAGTTGTTGGAGTTGTTGAATGGCTTATTGCTTTGACTTTTAGAAAGCCAAAAATTTGGTAAATGAATTAATTGATTTTTTGAAAATAAAAAAGGTGTATTAGATACACAAAATTCATCCAACCTAACACAACTCTCTCATTCCTCTCATTCTCTCATTCACGCCCAAAATGGGCAGTTTTATTCTTCTTGTTTCAGCTCACTGTCGTGAGTTATGGAGAAGTAAAGAGTGATTTTTGTGGCAAAAATCAAGAGTGCTAGCACACAATAGAGTCTTGCAAAGGTTATAGGGAAACCCACTTGTGAGCTTGGAATCACCAAACAAAGCTTGGAGCTTGATGGAGATCACCATTGCCGAATTTGGAGGAGCTCAAAAACTGCCACTGCCGAGCTTCAAGGAGAGCAGAAATGGATTTTTGTTCTTCACCGCATCGCCTCAACCGATCGATGTAAGTATTCTGTAACTTCCTCGATGTATTAATACATGTTTTATGCTTGATAATCGATCCTCGGGACCGTAGATTTTCCCAACACACCAGATTTATTAAACTGATACATTAGATGTATGTAGTTTAATGAAATTGTAATTGCTTAAGGTAGTTTTCTTTACTTCGTAACTTAGTTTATGAATTGTCATAACTTAGTTACGTGTTTCTGAAGGAACACATATTGAACGTCGTGAAAGTATCAAGAACTTTCAATCTGTTCTGATGAAATGTAGATTGAACATTTTTTACTTGTTCAAATATATTCAATCTAAAGTTTTTTTTAGAATTCTATCCTTAAAATTCATTACATGTCTTTGAACTATTCAAAGATCTTTGATACGATCAAACATATGAATTTAAAGCAATTAGTTCTAAAGTTATTCAGTGAATATGATTCTTATTCAAAATTATTCTTCCATGATTCCATCTTGATGGAATTGAGTAGTGGGAGCAGTCGAATCTTATATGATTTGATTCGTTTGATATTGAATGTTACCGAATTAGTTTCAATACTCTTAGGGTTATGCTTCAGCAACACTAGTTCATATTTTTAATTTAGGTTCCATTAATCTCTACAGTTACATATATGATATGTATAGGTAGAAAATCCAAATATTGAAAAGTTTGAGATTTGAATCTTTCTTTTATATAATAGTTATATAATGGAAATTACTAACACCTCGAAGGTATAAGTAAAAGTTTATCATTTATTCTATTTTATAGAATATAATATTCTATTTGATAAAATATCTTTTCTACGATCCTAAGTAATAAAATTATATTATTACTTGGTGTGTAACATCTGATGTTAATCAATTATAGAAAAGACTTGACTTATTGAAGTCAAATGTGATAATGATAAACAATAATTGGAACTACGTAATTAATAAGATGAAACAACCCTTATACATCTTCCGTACAAGTCTAATAGGATAACAGAATCATTTACGAGTATTTGACACTTAATGGTTCTGTTGTTTTCTTACCGAAGACAATTATCATATAACTTATAATGGAAGGGATATTTGATATCGATTCTGGAAGTTCACTATTGAATCATAGATCTAAGATTGTTCGTAGCTTACTACGATCAAGTTATTAACTTGATTAAGCTTTTGTTATGAATTAGTTCATGATATGTGCTAATTTTTTACGCAGTGAAAGCAGTGTGAGCTTATTAAAGGTTTGACCTTTATAGTATGACAATGAGAAAAGTTATACTCAATAATCTATTGTAGATTCTGAGGAAATTTATCTCTAGTCACACTAATTGAACAATTAAAGATATATTGGTTAATGTTGATATTAAAATGTACATTTTAGCTAAAGAATGCAAAGTGGCATTTTTGAATGACTTATTCAGATAAGAGATCAATTGTGATTTCTTTGTTTAAAGAGTTCATTCTGGATTGGCCCTGGAGTTTGTTTTCTGCTGAGATCCTAATTTATTGTGCTAGCTTATAGAGCCTATTGTAGACTCGGATAAGTCTTCTGGAAATCTGTGTTCTCTATTTTTGATATCAGTCAGATTGTCTGATCTTGTCAAAGTATAGAGAATACATATGTGATTAAAGGGTTAGTGGGAGTGTACAAATTCCTTTCTAGTGTTATATATCCTATCGAAATTATCATTATTATAGTAATAATGAGATGTTTGTAAGGTAAAATATTTACCTAAGTCTTCTTTACTCCGTGAAAGCAGTGGGAGTAGTCTTTGTTATATTCGATATAAAGTTTTATATGAGGTATAAACTTGGAGACTTGTGAGATACTCCTATTAGTCGTGCATTAGATATGTTCTAATAAAGGACGTAACAAGGCTATCTGTTTGACAGTTAGTATAACTGTTTGACAGTTAATGTGTATCTTATAACTAATATTCATCTTTCGTAAAGGATGATTCCGTTATCGAAAGAGATATTGATTAGAATGTCTAATCAATCTTATGTATCATTTGATGATGACATAATGAATACTTTATTATGTGTGATTAAAGATATCGATTTAATCGTAATTGTTACGAGTTATTTTGATACCCTATAGACCATTGGGTGGATCTTGAAACATGTTATTTGTGATATTTAAGATATTAAGAACGATTTTCTTATTCATGGAGCATTAATTCTGCAACCGTTTGAGTCATATTAGTTTTGAGACTAATTATGACGTTAGACTGTCTACGTCATAAAGAGTTAGAAAAGATGCAGTTAGAGTATCACAGAGGATTCTACATTTCAGTGGAATTAGATGCAACTTATGAAGTATTGACTTATGAAGTTGCATAGTGACATTATAAACTAAAAGTTTTGTATTGTTGTTGTGCTTGCAGTTGTCTTCATAGTATTTTGGATTTGATCCTTAAATACTTGGACAACTCAGTAGCTGTAGAACAATACCGATGTAGCATCAGAGTCGTATTAATGTATGATTTAGATTCTACAAAATATGAATGATGCTGGCTATGGGAAACGATGGAGTTTGTTTGACAAACTCAATATGTTATAGCGGACCTACTTCTTGTAGCCTACCTCTTAAGTGCTAGGTGAGCTTTTGAGGGGCCATGCGTATATGATACACATTGAGATGTATATATGATACTGCAGATTGGCAAAAGAGTAAGTGAGAGAAATTGTTGGGGTTGGTGCTCAGAGTGCCAATCCGCATCATATTTATGTCTGATTCATGAATACGATCATTTCATTTTTCCATAATATTACTTATTTATGGTTGCACCTATTATTTTTATATACTTATTCGATCTGATTACGATTATATTGAAACTAAATGTGGTTTAGTGATATGTATGTTGGAGTTTCTAGGTCCCAAGGATCGAATACAAGTCATGAAATAAGTGCGAATACGAATCGAGAAAGTTGCGGAATACTTACATCAATCGGTTGAGCGACGCGGAGGCAACGAAGACATCAAAATCTACTCACTTTCTCACGCCCACTGCTGCAGTTCAAGCCACTGGTTTGAGCCATTTGAGGATCATCTTCGAGCTCCAAGCTTCGTCGAATGGTTCCCGGCTCATGGGTGAACTTCCCTATCACCTTCGCATGTCTCTCGGAGTGCTAGCTCTCTTGATTTTGCCACAAAATCAAGCACTTTGCTTCCCTTTGTCCCTCCATTTTCACGGCAGTGAACTGCCAAGAACAGAACAATTTTTAGCCCTCCAAGGGCGTGAGATGAAGAGAGAAAAGAGAGGAGGAGAGATGAAGAAACGTGTGTTCAAAAATTGGTAAATGATTTCAAAAACCATATACATAATTTTTGCCTCCAAAAAGTCAAACAATAAAAGCCACACCTACTTCCATCAACTCACATCAATCCATCAATCATGAATAGTGACTGGCGTCAATCACTCAAAGTGAAAGACATCCATCACTTAATTGACGACTGATGTGACGCTAGAAGCGACTAGTGATTTGACGCTTGATTTAATTTGCCGCACTCGAATTCAAAAAGCGAATGCACTCGCAAATAATCTCGGGCTCGGGTTCGCTAATTCCAAATTAACGATCTTTCCGTTGCGTCACAATTAAATCTAATTTAATTAAATAATCATGCCTAGCATAATTACTATTCACGTCGCTAACAAATTAATTCTAAATTAATTCGTTCGCCCGAATTAAAATCCAATTTTAATTCCGCGTCGAAATCCAATTTCGTTTAATATGTCGAATATATTAATTAATCGATTAATTCCAAATTAATCGTTCTCTCTCTTTAAATGATATTTGATCCCAGATAAAATATCTCCGCAATTAACCCCAGATTAATTTTCTCTCTCATCAAATTAATCCCAGATTAATTAAAGTGCGAGTCATACGTCATCGATGAATCTTTGGGAAGCGACCCATGAGATCCCCGGATATGTTGGCAGTCAAATCGGTCGTCGGACTATCTGAACACGTAAGTACCAAGTACTACGTTTTACCGATTTACAAGACAAGGTTGGCTTCTAGCAAAGCACCATGCCTACCCAATTCTCCGGAAATATCCTTACAGGAATAAAGATCTATATCAAGCGTAGTATACCGTAGTATTGCGTATTTCTGTCCAGCATCGGATGATCACATGCAAGGCCTGGGGCTGGTACAACATCTGCCCCGTACGATGCATATATCGGATAACGAGCAACTAGTCTCTTTAGAATCGGATAATCATGACTAAGTCATATTATCCCGACAGTTGCAACCTTATATAGAGAACGAGTTATGTATCCCTGCGTGATCATCAACTCCATATGACTGGAGTGACACTTCCGTCTTGACATCACACCCAACACACTACGATTCTCGATATACCCAGAATTGGCGTACACAGGTACCGGTTAAAGCCTTGGACGACCTCAACCAAAGTATATAAATTGTCGTATGTATTAGCGGTGCAAGTCTCAGGTTAAGGAAAAATACACCTACCCTGATTTCGGACTTCCATAGACACGTAGTCATACTACCAATGGAATTTCGAGGGGGTCTATCCAGAGCGAAGCTATTTCCCGTACCATCGGAGAAACACAACCTCCTATTACACTTGCATGAGTATCCTATACCCAAACATATGAGAACTATGCCGTTGTGCTCCCACAACACGCACAAGTATAATACTAGTCTTTTACGTATTCATCGATGTCCAATCTCGATAATACTATGACTAGGGATATTTAATGATTCTGCCTTGGTGGATTGATATTGTCTCATATCATTCTCAATCCAGGCACAAATCATAAGGACCTCTTATCATTTATATATCTAGGTGATCTAATCACAAATGATAAGAGTGCAATCTCTTTGTCACATAGTTAATTTGTACAACGACACCGTGATCTGTACAAATAGTGACGCTATGGGTCATAATTGTCCAACAATCTCCCACTTGGCCTATAGCCAGTCACTCGAGTGTCTAACACCCGAACTATGTACGGTTTGGCTCAATTGCTGAGAAAGGAATTTCGTCAGCGGATTTTCATGATTATCGTCTGACGCGATTTATATGATCATCACATCACCACGATGTATGATCCGAACGAATCAGATGAATATCGAATTATCTGGATCGTTTGATGAGACCATTAATTCTTTAGCCTGTGCTCAAGCCTAGCTCAGCTGCAAACAGAATTACATCTAATCTAATTAGATTTATTTATCGACCCAAAAGGTTTCTATTACTGCCTCAGCTGCTGCAATAACCCGCATTTACTGTTTATTCGGTAACAGTATCTTGCTTTGAAGATTTCCAGCTCACTGTACCGTTTATTCAAACTGTGTAGTACCGTTTGCGACTTATAGTCATCTTTATCGGTTAGGAAACTTGCAACAGTGATCCCAGTCACTTCAAGTTCTCCTTCTCCAGAATCCAATGACTATCACTCGGATTGACCTGTTTGTGAATCATATGTTGGTTTTATTCTAGGTCCCAAGATCATCAAACAAGCATGAAGATGTGTGAAATACATATCAAAGAAGTTGCGGAATACTTACATTGATCGGTTGAGACGATTTGAAGACAAACAAAACCATTTTTCAACCCTCCAAGGTGCGCCCACTGCAAGCAGTCCACTGCTCAAAATTTCAGTTTTGAGTCTTCAAGAATCCAAGATTTCGAGCTCCAATCTTCGTCTAATGATTCCCGGCTCGTGGGTGGGTTTCCCTAACACCTTCGTATGCCTCTTAGAAGTGTACTAGCACTTGGATCTTGCCACAAAATCCATAATAAAACTCCCTCACTGCTCACGTTTTTCTTGACAGAAAAACAGTGAGTTTTAGCCCCTTGGGCGTGAACATGAAGAAGATGGGAGAGAGATAGAGTTGTCTAGGGTTTCCTAAAAATATTCATCTAATGAATAACAATAGTTATCTAAGTGTAGAGAAATATTTTGCTTTTATATTTTAGGTGAAACCATTTCACCTTTTACCCTAAACTTGGTAGGTGTGGGTAAATGGTTTGTAAAAGCAAAACAAGGTAGTTGGTGGTAGGTACACCTACCACACATGGGCCCCACATATTTGAATTCAAAATTCAAATATCTCTACGAACATTTGCCGCGGCTCGGTTTCGTTTAATCCGATTAAACGAACTTCCGTCGTTAAATAATTAAATCTAATTTAATTAAATATCGATGCGACGCAAATATATTACGAACGTCGTTCACGAATTAATTCTAAATTAATTCGTTCGTTCGCGTTAAAGTCCAACTTTAATTTCGTAATGAAATCCAATTCATATTAATATATCCGATATATTAATTTTAGCCCGTTCGAATAAATTAAATAGAAAAATCAAATTTAACTATTAAATTTATTCTACCGATTAATTCCAAATTAATCACGTTCTCTCTCTTTAGACGATACTTTATCCCAGATAAAATATCTCCATAATTAATCCCAGATTAATTCTCTCTCTCATCAAAATAATCCCAGATTAATTAAAGTGCGAGTCATACGTCATCGGTGTATCATTGGGAAGCGACCCATGAGATCTCCGGATATGTTGGCAGTAAATTCGGTTATCGGACTATCCGAACACGTACGTACCAAGTACTACGTTTTACCGATTCACAAGACAAGGTTGGCTTCTAGCAAAGCGTCATGCCTACCCAATTCTCCGGAAATATCCTTACAGGAATATATTGATCTGTATCAGGCGTAGTATACATCGTATAGTGCATGTCGATCTAGTATCGGATGGTCACGTGCTAGGCCTGGGGCTGGAGTCGTGTCTGCCCCGTACGAAGCACATGTCGGATGTCTAGTAACTAGTCTCTATAATCGGATATACATGACCTAGTCATAATATCCCGATGGCCGCGCAGCACTTAAGAGCACTAATACCGTATCCTACGTGACATCATCTCCACTATGACTGGAGTGATACTTCCGTCTTGACATCACACCCAATACTCTACGATTCTCAATATACCCAGTATTGGCGTACACAGAACCGGTTAAAGCCCTGGACGACCTAAACCAAAGTATATTGATTGTCGTAAGTATTAGCGGTGCAAGTCTCAGGTTAAGACCAAATACACCTACCCTGATTTCGGACTCCCATAGACACATAGTCATACTACCAATGGGATTCCGAGGGGGTCTATCCAGAGCGAAGCTGTTTCCCGTACTATCGGTGAAACACAACCTCCTACTACACTTGCATAAGTATCCAATACTTAAATATATGAGAACTATGCCCGTTATGCCCTCACAACGTGCACAAGTGCAATACTAGTCTTTTACGCATTACCGATGTCCAATCTCGATAATACTCTGACTAGGGATATTTAATGATTAATCCTTTGTGGACTGATACTGTCTCATATCATTCTCAATCCAGGACTAATCATTGGGACCTCATATCATTTATATATCTAAGGTGATCTAATCACAAATGATAAGATAGCAATCTCCTTTGTCACATAGTTAATTTGTACAACAACACCATGATCTGTACAAATAGTGACGCTATGGGTCATAATTGTCCAACAATCTCCCACTTGGCCTATAGCCAGTCACTCGAGTGCCTAACACCCGAACTATGTACAGTTCGCTCAAATTGCTGAGAAAAGGTTTTTCGTCAGCGGATTTACATGATTATCGTCTGACGCGATTTATACGATCATCATATCGCCATGATGTATGATCCGAACGAATCAGATGAATATCGAAGTATATATCTGGATCGTTGATGAGACCATTAATTCTTTAGCCTATGCTGACGCCTAGCTCAGCCGCTAACAGAACTATATCTAATCTAATTAGATTTATTATCGACCCAAATGGCTTCTATTGCTGCCTCAGCTGCAGCAATGATCCGTATTTGTTGTTTATATGGTAACAGTATCTTGCTTGGAAGATTTCCAGCTCACTGTTCTGGTATTCAAACTTTATAGTACCGTTTGCGACTTATAGTCGCCTTTATCGATTTGGAAACTTGCTACAGTGATCCCAGTCACTTCAAGTTCTCCTTCTCCATGGACTAAGACAGCATCCTTAGTTCTCTGAGATACTAACGGATGTTCTTAACTTCAATCCAGTGACTATCACTCGGATTGGCCTGATTGTGTCTCCATACACTCAAAGCGTATGAGACACCAGGTCATGTACATTTTAAATGTACAATTCTCAGAGAGTGTTAACAACTTTAAATCTATCCCAATAGATCTTTATTCCTAGAATAAAGGTTGTTACTCCTAAGAATTCTACGGAGAATTATTTCGAAAGCCAAGCTTTCGCCGATTGTTTTATGGGAATATCATTTCCAAGAAATAACATATATATTATCATTATTTTAACATGACATCATCCATTGTCAGTGCGCTCCCACTAACCTCCTTATATACACAAGAATTAATTTTCGTTTTGAATTAAATCATAAACCATTATGATTACATCAAAACGTCAGCTCCAAGAAACAATATGCTTGCTTCAACCCAAACATGGATCGAACAACCCACAAACCTAGTTTGCTGGTTTGGTACACAAATCGTCAGGATGTTATAAACATCCTCCAAAAGGTTTCCGTTGAAGGAAAGCGATTTTGATCTTTAATTGACACATTTCATAAATGTACAATTTCAGCAAGCATTATCCAAATGGATTTACCGTGGCAACAGGTAAAAGGTTAACCGTAATCAACACAATGTTGATAACGATACCTTTTCGCTAAAAGCCTAGCTTTGTACGTTGGTATGTTGCCATCCATGTATGTCTTCCTTGAAGACTTTTAAGTACCAATAGGCACAATGCCTAACGGTACATCAACTAGTGTCTAAACATAGTTGTTATACATGGAATCCACTTCGGACTCATGGCACTTTGCCATAATAGGGAGTCGATACCTTGTATCACTTCCTCAAACGTAGTCGGTTGGTCTACCTCAACAAGATTGACATCTTTATTCGGTGAGATCAGAAACCCATACCCTAGGTTGTTTTTCTGATTCTCTCCGAT
>SKCR01038306.1:0-46410 GCA_019454045.1 Zanthoxylum bungeanum | reverse complement strand
AATATATTAACTTTGCATGATAATTACCAACCAGCCATATAGGCGGTATCCAGATTAAGTCAAATTAATAATTAATTACCAACCGACCAATCAGGCAGTATCCAGTTTAGTCAGGTTAAAACCAATTTAAACAATTACCAACCGACCAATATGGCGGTATCCTCGTTAAGTCAGGTTTTAACTAGTTTATATATTATAATTAAGGGAGATTAATCTAAATATTAGTAATAAAAGTTTTACCTTTTACCCCACCAAAGGGGAGTTACCTCCTCATTACTGAAAAGTAAAAACTGAAAATTAAAGAAAGAAAAGTACTATGCGTAAAAGTAAATTACGGAAAGTAAAAACTGAAAAGTAAAGAAAAGAAAGTGCGAAAGCGGAAATTAATTACTGAAAGCTGTAAATAAACAAACAAGATACAATCTTCTTAGTATTCTTAAGGAATTCCTTAGAAGAAAGTATGAATTTACAAATGAAATGGCTTGGTATTTATAGGCAAAATTTTGCCTCCATCAAATCATCCACCAAATCAATTATTAATTGCTCCACTAATTGCTCCACCAAATCCATTATTAATTACTCCACTAATTGCTTATCATGTTTGGTGGTGATTTGATAATTTTTATTATTTATTTATTAATTTATTTTTTGCTTTGAAAATGATTGAAAATAACTTTAATAATTACACACAACACACTTCTGGATAGTTCATCAATTTCGGGCATGAAATCTTCCGAATTCGAAATTATTTTGTCTTTCAAAGTTGTAGATCTTTGAGTCTTCTTTAATCTGGAACTTTAATCAGCTCAATCCAATATCGGAGTAAAACGTTATGCCAACAATACGACAGATGCGCAAAACTGGAATTTCCAAAACTGCACTTCGTTAAAACGCCCTTTCAAGTTTCCAATCTCCAAAATTAATATGTCAAGTCCAATTTTTGCCCTTATTTGACCCACATTTCGTCCTAAAGGATTTCATTATGTCCCAATATTATTTTATCTGCAAAATAAACTAAAACACATCAAAACGTTCATCAAACCCGAGAAACTAAACAAATATTAAGTAAAAGGGGCGGTAAATATTGATATATTTTCCGCTCATCACACCCCCAAACCTAACATTTTGCTAGTCCTCGAGCAAAACAACAAAATAAAATACTAGAAACAATTAAAATTAAACTAAGCCACTTTTGTAGTGATCACAGTTGCATTTAGCATATGCAACAAGCCTTTAAACCCTTAGGTGTCCCTAGTGGACGAGTTATAGTCTCGTGAGGGCTTACAGCAACGATACCCACAAACGTTTTAAAAAAGTAAGAAGATAATAAAACTAATGCACACAAAAGCAAAAAGACAAGAGAAAATAGAATAAAGAAGTTAGTGACTAATCAGGTGAAACTTCTACTCCAAGTCAATAGTTGTTTTGTTTCATTCTAAATTACATAATAAGTAAATTCTCCGATTATTTTTACCATTCTTCAAATACACAGCCAACAAAATATTAAACAACTCATTTTTGCCTACAACAGTCATAAGTGCAGTTGATAAGAGAGTAATATTTTTGTCCTAAAGTTCTATCAGATCTCACACCTTTTGGTAGCAATGGAATAATTTTTCTCATTTTTCTGATTTTTTCTTTGATTTTTTCTTTTTCTATTTTTTATTTATATACAATATCTTCCATCTATGTAGCGAGTGTTAGGTCGGTGGCTCCCAAACTAGTTGGCTTTAGGGCACCAGGTGTTAAGACACCCCTACGGACTTAATTACTCAGACTTCAGATATATATATTTTTGCAGCATCTTTGATCCATGTAGCGAGCTTTGGGCCAATGACTCCCAAACCAGTTGGTTTTAGGGCACTAGATGTCAAAACACCCTTACAGACTTAATAACTAGGATCTCAGACGTTTTTTTTTTACTCCATTGCTTTTTGAGATGCTTCCTCCAATTAAACTAGAGCACTGAATATTATAAACTTTTCAATTTTAGCTCATGTCCGTATGCTACCATGTATGTTGATAATATCTGTCAACTGAGCATATGAAGATTCATTTTAGTCAATTTTATGGTGAATTTACAAATTAAATAATTCAAAAGGAAATAAACAAAAATTAACTTGTTTCGAATTAGGTTTGAGATACGTCTCAGGAGTGGAAACTCCTTACTCAGCTATCTTTTACCAATTTCACATTTTTAGTCAAAAATAAAAACACAAAAATGCAAAATATTTTTGTAATTTTTTCAATTTTTCAATTTTTTTTTTTGTATTTTTCGAAAAATTTTGGACTAAAAATAAAACAACACACAACTAAAAACAAGGTATTGATCAACTAATTTCCTCCCCCAAACCTAAATGAGACATTGTCCCCAATGTCTTAAACAGTAGAAGAAGAGTTTAGAAGATAGTACCTAGTTAGCTGAAATTCTACAGGAATTTAAAGGTTAAGATCCAGATTAACCCGACGCCTCTTACCATGATCGTCCCCAGACCAATTTATCTTTGAAATGATAGGGTCAACTTGTGGTTTATAAGCTAAGAGTTGGTCAATTAGATCCGGAGCGGTTCTGGCAGTAAAGAGGAGTTCTTTTAAAGGTTTTGATATGAACCCATTTCTCCGGGCATCATCAAGAAACACACAAAGAAAATCATAAAATCCATCAACGTTGTACAGCCCAATTGGTTTCTGGTGTATGTTCAGGTTCGCCCAAGATAGTACAATAAAAATTTCCTCCAATGTACCCAAGCCACCTGGCAAAGCAATAAAAGCATCAACACGGTTAATCATTTCTACCAGTCGTTCAGACATACCTGGCACGATTAATTCCTCTCTGTTTGATGGTTCAATAAGATTTGCCTCTGCCAAGGGTTTTGGGATGATTCCCAAAACGTGACTGCCTCCTTCCTGTGCAGCCTTTGAAACGATCCCCATAAGTCCAAGATTTCCTCCGCCATATATTAAGTGCATATTCCTTGCAGCTAAGACTCGAACCAATTCCTGTGCTGCTTCTATGTATTGTGGTTTAGTACCAACACTACTACCGCAAAACACACAAATGTTTTCAGCTCGTCTTCTTGAAGTGGCTTCCATGTTTTTATGTATTTCTTTCTCAAATCAGGATGCCTTAAAAAGTGCAATGATGAGTTCAATTTATAATACCTGAAAAGGGTGAGTAAAAATAGCACAAGTATCTTCCATAGGACGATTAGTAGCAAAATAGTAAAATAAATCATGATAGTCAAAAAGGTCTGGATCCTGTCGTAGAAAATAAAAGAAAACAATAAAACAAATCACAATTATTAAGAAAAGACAAAGAGATATAATAAATACAAAAATTTACAGCTTGATTAACGTCTATGCTTCAGGGACAAGCTTCCCATCCAATTTTCTTATAAATTGGCAAACATGGTCTTTTTGAGTCAGATTCCCGAGACTTAACAGTTGTCTTTCCTTTTGGAATTGTGCATATAACATGCGAATTTCATGATACACACATCCACTGGGATGTGTCTCAAGAGTTTTAGATATGTCATCCAAAGACTCCTTACTCAAGCCATCCCTAATGAAGTTAATCTTATCTTCGCGGTTATCAGACACCATTCCTAAATAACGACAACGAGTATTACAAAACATGCGAGCACATTTATAACAAACACACATTCTTTTGGCTCTTCTCTTTTTAGCATATATGCTCTTTCCTAAGCCAGGCAGATGTGAAATAAAAGAGTCAGAAGACTCACCTGCCAATCGGACCCGTGCTTCAATTAACCAACGAATGTCAGTAGGAATACCTTTGATCATTAGTAATCTCATCCGTTCCAAGCGAGCTTTGTAGACTTTCATCAGAGATTTTTTAGGAAGGGAAGGAAATTGCTTATGAAGATTTGCTAGAGCTTCTTCCATCTTGAAATGACTTAATCTGCAAAAACTAAACACATAAAATTAAATCACACCAAATCACAATATATACAAAAAATTTGCAAGGGTTGCCTTCCTGCTAGCGCTAAGTTTAACGTCGACAGCTAGACTTGACTTCTCGAATGTTAAGCTGGATCTGAAAGTGTAACACTTTCTTTTTGTCGCTCAAATGATTCTCCCCAGTAGTGCTTAACACGCTTGTTTTTAACCTTGAAAGTTTTGTTGGAGTCAGGATCATATATCTCAACGGCTCTATTTGGTAAAACTTTGGTGATCATAAATGGACCTGACCACTGTGATTTTGGCTTCCATGGGAAGAATTTCACCTTGATTTGTTTAACAGTACCTTATGCCCTGGTTCCAGTTGTATACGCACTAACTTCTCATCATGTCTTTTCTTGCCCTTTTCTTTGTACAATTTGGCATCCTCAAAATGCTGATTGTGAAATTCCTCCAATTCGTTGAGCTGGTGGTACTTTTTCTCTTTTGTTGCTTGTAGAGCAAGAATTGGTTCTTTCAGTACAAAAGATGATTTATCTTTAGGCTCCACAGGCAATTGACATGTTTTAAGTTTGTTAGTAGAACTTTGCATTGCATTGGAGTTCTGAATGGTACTGTGTATTACATCAAGTTTGAAACATTCCTCATTCTTTTCATCATCTGGGAAATTCATGGCCTTGAACACATTGAATGTTACTTCTTGGTCTTGTACCCTCATGGTTAATTCTCCTTTTTGCACATCAATAATGGTTCGACCTGTAGCCAAGAATGGTCTCCCGAGGAAGATTGTGTTGGGGTTGGTGCTCAGAGCGCCAATTCCCGGTTGTATTTCTGTTAAATACTTATGTAAAACATTATTATTATGAATAATATATGCAGTTTCTATAATATAATCTATCTTTCTATATGGTAAAGACGTAATGACCCTAGAATGATTAGTCATGATACAGTTGCAAAAGCGTCGCAACAGACATTGAGAAGTATCATGACGTTTTCATTCTCAGACAGTTCTTGGTCAAGGTTTACACTACTTGGTCAGTATAGTAAACCCGTTGAGACCGGTACATGTCGTATACTGGAATATATGATTCCAATGGTTTCTCAATGAACCATTAGTCTTGGAGACTAGTATAGACGTGTAGGTGTTTATAGCGGATAAACACTGAATGACTCACCGAAGATTCTTAATGGATGGTACACTAGCGTCAATAAGAATCTTCTTGGGTTGAGTAGCACTTGTGATTCTTAGACTTGAGATGCCATTGTGGGCACATGAGACATCTTCTACACTTGGACGGCAGTCACGTCACCGATCTATTTAGATCAGACCTCCGCCTGTTCGTTGGGTGTAGATAGATCCTCAGGGTGTCCTATGTGTTTCAAGATAGGATCCGTCAGTTCTGTGTATCAGAGCATAGGTAGTCCATATGATTAGCAATCAGATAAAACCATGGGCCCATGGTAAAGTTTAGAAACTAGTTCTAAACATTCTTTTGAGATTGCTAATAGAATAGTCGACTAGATAATCCTGATAGAGATTTGACGTTTATATCTATATCTCTGGAATTTATCCGGATACCTGTGACGGATGAATTATACATTTGCCATGACCTCGACCTGTATGGTTCAGCGAGATTATCCGTGATCGTCATAATCTACGGGTGGATCGATTATGGACACGAAATTAGATTTTGTGACGGATATACCTGAATCTAGAGAGTCACAATAATGAAACATACTCGTAGAGCACTAGAGCAACATTAATAAATAATATTAATTATTTATAAATTCGTTTAAAGGTTAAACGCAAGATACGTGCTAAAAGGACTAGATAGTCATTTGCCTAATTATTGTGTATTTACATTTAATACTTGATTAATTTAAATACTCATTAATTAATAGTCAAAATGAGTTATTTGACTTATATCCTAAATGAATATATGTTTTTAATATTTAATGTAAATATTATACATATATTTAATATATTTGTATTTGATTAATTAATTAATTATTTCATTGTTAAATGATTAAATTAATTAAAATATAAATATCTTATATTAGGATATTTAAAGTAAATGATGTTAGTTGCAATTGTTGACTTATTTAAATATCTATTAAAGTGTTTTAGATATTTATGCAAGTTGATTAAATGATTTTGAAATGAAAATGAAATGAAAATTTGGTATATACAAGTCTTGAATTTTCGGCCAAGGCCAAAAATGCACAAGTATATATTGTTTTCATTTGCTTTTCATTTGGTTAACCTAATACACTTTTCATAAAACTCCATTGAAATAAACTAAGGAAGCAAGTGAAGGAGAAAAGGAAAAACTTAAAGAAAGCTTGGATTTTGTAAGTTTTTCAAACTTACTATTAGAAAGGAATTTGTTCCTTAGGATCTAGGCAACATCTTGTGATGTTCTTAAGTTATTCTTTTCATTATTTCTTGTGTTTTTGATGATGGAAATTTGGTTGAAAGTGTTGAGCATGTGTGATGAAGAAAGCTTGTAACTATTGTAGTTATAACTATTCTTTTAAGGTTTTTTGGAAACCATGTTGCTAATCTAGAGTTATTGACCCACTCTTAAATGACCTAGATTTGATCTTGAGTTTTTTCATTGTGTTGAGACTTGGATTAGATGTAAGAATGATGATTGAAGTAATTGATTTAATGTATTTGGTCTAATTTGTCCAATTTGTGGAAATTGAAAAATTAGGGTTCATGACCAATTCCAAATTTGGGGCTTTTCATATATGTTGTGTATTTGTGTGTATATATGATGCATATAAAGTTTCATGTTCATTGGATTACATTTAGATGTGTTTTGAGACATGAAATGACAAAGTGCACAATTGTGCTCCGTGGAGGGGCTCTCGGCTTTGACAAATAAATTTGGGGATTTTGGTGCTTTTGGTGTTTTGATGTTTTGAGCATCATAAGTTCATCTTAGAAATGATTTAGAATCATTCAAAATTGATTAGATCAATTTCGGACTAAAATGGACAAAAATACAAAGCAAGGGTAATTTGGTAAATTCACTTGAATATGATTCATTTGAATTTTATTTAATAATTTGATTATTGGAATATTAAATAAATATGTTTATTTAATTAATCCGAGAAAAATTTTTGAAATCTGAAAATCAGATTTTCAACGCTTCCGCTGCGTTACCGGATTTACCCCATAAAAACCCCTACAAAATGGTATCAGAGCGAGTCTTATTCTAGGCCACCTAATATGATTAGCCTTCATTGAATCAATGTTTAATCATGTTTTCTTGACTTTATGCATGCTTATTAGAATCTAAATTGGTTAGATTTAGGGTGTATGACACTTAGCGGAAAATCCCTAATTAATAAGGTTTGAATGTAATTGTGTATTTGATGCATGTTATATGGTCCGTCTTGTCAATACAGTTTATGAATAATTCTTTGTGACTACATCCGTGACCGTGCCTCTGCTGTGAGGGTGTAGCCGATAAAGATTTATTTATACCAGATGTATATCAGATACTAGGTAAATTCAAGTAAAAGCGGAATTCTGAACGTGCCCTAGCTGTCAGGATTACGTAAGTAACTTGAGTTTATCATTGACGAGTTTAACCTTGGTACGTCTCCTTGTGGGCCTGCCTTTGCAGCGACAACGAGAAACGGCCAGGACCGGATACTTAGGAGTCATTAGTGAATGATTGACAAATGAGTTGTCTACCTGATGAATATACGTAGGCGAGACTGTGCCTCTGCTGTGAGCCGAAATATATTCACGGGATCCACTTTTCACTATTAGTATTTAATTTAATTATTAAATATTTATATTCTGTTTTGGGATTACAGTATTGCATGTTTTAGTGGGAGGGGCATATTAGATTAAAAATCCATGATCTAATTTATGCTTTTGATATTATATGAAACTGCTTTATTTCTGCTAACCGTTTTTCGTGATCTATATGATAGATTGGCGATGGCGGCACAATCCACAAATCAGTTTGCGCGTATGCTTGATGCGAACAAACTGAAAGGCGCTGAGAACTTTGCAGACTGGGAATTGGATTTGAGGATTGTCCTCGATTCCGAGAAGCTGAGTTATGTTCTTGAGGGTCTGTTGCCCCTTGCAGTGGGTGCGGATGCTTCAGAGGAGGAACGACAAGTTTTTGAAACTTGGAAGGATGATGATTTAAGGGTTAAATCATACATCCTTAGTTCACTGTCTCCGAAACTCAAGCAACAGTACTATGGTATGCTAGATTCCTATAGTATGATGACGCGATTGAGACAATCGTTTGAGAACCAGGAACAAGTGATTGTTCAAAAAGTTACCATGGAACTGTTCCATGCGCGTCTGGATGAGGGACATAGTGTTAGCCCACATGTTCTTCAGATGATCGATTTGATCGATCAATTGAGGCAATATAATCTCATCTTGAATGACATTCTCGGTAGGAGTGCCATTCTTGGTTCACTACCAGCTTCATTTCGCCAGTTCGTGATGTACTTCAACATGCACGGGACTGTCTGTACCTACCAGGAGCTACATAGGATGTTGCTCACGGTAGAAGAGGACCTTAAGAAGGGAGTACCGACTCGCCCTCCTAGAACTACTTCTCTTTCGGCTTCTTCCCAAGGATGGTCCAAGGGAAAGAACAAGAAAGGCAAGAAGAAGAAGAAGGCTTTTGGTCCTCAACAACAGACGAAGATTGCAAAGCCCAAAAGGGCTTCTGAAGACAAATGCCACCACTGCGGCAAAGTCGGGCACTGGAAAAGGAACTGTCCTGATTACATTGCCCAGCTGAGGAGAGACAGAGCTTCTACATCAGGTACTTTTATTTTTCCAGTTATTGATTTATCTTTGGCTTGTGAAGCCGTTACATCCCGCTGGATTTTAGATTCTGCTTGTCCCATTCACATTTGCAATTCGTTGCAAGTGCTGAAGGAAAGTAGGAAACTGAAGCCTGGAGAGATGCAGTTGCGATTCGGGAGTGGAGACTCTTTGGATGCAGTTGCAGTGGGAGTATGCGAGATCTCATTGCCGAATGGGACACTTTTGTTATATGACTGTCATTTTGTACCGGGATGTGTCGCAAATATTATATCACTTTTTGTATTAGATACAGAAGGCTTTTGTATTAATATTAAGAATAGTTCTTTATATTTATATGATAAAAACAATATTCAGATCCTTTGTTGTCCAAACCAGCATGGTCATTATACATTGCAAACTTCAAAAGATATATTAAATACTGGAGTTAATAAACGTAGTTTACCTGTAATTAATAATACTGAACTTTGGCATATGAGACTTGGTCACATTGGCGTTAAACGCCTTACCCAATTGGTTAGAATGGTTTGATATCAGATCTTACCATTGAATCCTATCCAACTTGTGAATCCTATATTCAGGGTAAGATGACCAAAGCCCCATTTTCTGGTGTTGGACACCGCGCCACTAACTTACTGGAACTCGTACATTCTGATGTATGTGGTCCACTAAGTCAAACTGCTCACAGTGGTTATTCGTACTTCGTAACCTTTACCGATGATTTGTCACGGTACGGTTATGTGTATTTGATGCGACATAAATCGGAAACCTTTGAAAAGTTCAAAGAGTTCCGAAATGAAGTAGAAAAACAAACTGGTAAATATATTAAATGCCTTCGATCAGATCGAGGCGGCGAATATATGAGTGGTGAGTTCATGGATTATATGAAGGAGAATGGGATTCTCGCTCAATATACTCCTCCAGGTACACCACAGCACAATAGTGTATCTGAAAGGAGAAATCAGACTTTATTGGATATGGTCCGATCGATGTTGAGTTTCACAGATTTGCCCTATTACTTATGGGGTTACTCTCTCTTAACAGCCGCACATCTTTTGAATAAGATTCCTTCAAAGGCTGTTCCTACGACACCGTATCAGATATGGTTCGGTAGGAGACCAAATCTTAATTATATTAAGGTTTGGGGTTGTCCTGCCTATGTCAGGGTAACTCAGCCAGATAAGCTTTCGCCTCGAGGGCAAAAGTTTAGGTTTGTTGGATATCCTTCGAATACGAGAGGATATCTGTTCTATGATACCGAGCTTCGAAATGTGTTCGTAGCTCGCTTCGCAAAATTTCTAGAAGTAGAATTTTTGTCAGAAGATGGTAATCATAGACAGGTTGAGCTTGATGAAGTCCAACCTGAAAACAACGAACCAACGAAGGAACCTGAAGTTCAAGTTGATGAAGGACCTTCAACACACACACTCCGTAGGTCGCAAAAGGATATCTAGACCTCCTGAACGCTTGTATTTGATACAAGAAAAGAGTCTGGATGTTCACTTAGTTGAAGAGACAGATCCTTTCACCTATAGAGAATCGATGTTGGACATCGACTCCGTGAAATGGCAAAGTGCCATGAAATCCGAGATAGACTCAATGCATGAAAATCAAGTTTGGGACTTGATTCCGCTTCCCGAAGGAATTGTTCCTATAGGTTGTAAATGGGTTTACAAGAGGAAGCGCGGGCCTGACGGTAAGGTTGAAACTTACAAGGCCACTGGTAGCAAAAGGTTACACGCAACGACCTGGCGTCGACTACGATGAAACTTTTTCGCCGGTAGCAATGCTTAAGTCTATCCGGATTTTGCTTTCTATAGCTGCGTATCATGACTACGAGATTTGGCAAATGGATGTCAAAACGGCTTTTCTAAATGGATTTCTTGATGAAGAAATCTATATGGAACAACCGGAAGGTTTCACGTCCTGCGAAACCTCAGGTATGAAATGTAAGCTTAAGAAGTCCATTTATGGACTTAAACAAGCTTCACGAAGTTGGAATCTTTGATTCGATGAGATTATTAGATCGTCTAGTTTTCTCAAGAATTCGGAAGAATCCTGTGTGTATCAGAAGGCCAGTGGGAGCATGGTCGTATTTTTAGTCCTATATGTTGATGACATCCTAATCATTGGGAATGATTTAGGTATGTTACAAAGCGTCAAAATGTACCTCTGTAAGAATTTCTCCATGAAGGACCTGGGAGAAGCTTCCTATGTTTTAGGGATAAAACTCTATAGAGATAGACAAAGAGGCTGATTGGGTTATCCCAATCAACGTACATAGATAAGATCTTAGAACGGTATAGTTTTGGTAACTGTAAGACAGCAAACATACCGTTCAGACATGGGATTCATCTTTCAAAGAAGATGTGTCCACAAACAGAAGATGAGAAGGTTAGAATGTCTAACCAACCTTATGCTTCGTGTTTGGGTAGCATAATGTATGCCATGTTGTGTACAAGGCCTGATATCAGTTTCGCTGTGAGCGTAACTAGTAGATATCAGTCCAATCCAGGTAATGACCATTGGATGGCCATTAAACATATCCTAAAGTATCTTAAAGGTACCAAGGATAAGTTGATTATTTATGGAGGAAACGAACTGCAGGTTAATGGGTATACAGACTCCGATTTCCAATCGGATCCCGATGATAGAAAGTCTACATCTGGATTTGTCTTTACCCTTAACGGAGGTGCAGTTTGTTGGAAGAGTTCCAAACAAGGATCGACAGCTGATTCCACCACTGAGGCGGAATATATTGCAGCTTCTGAAGCTGCAAAAGAGGCTGTGTGGATAAAGAACTTTATCACATAATTGGGAGTTGTCCCAAGTATCGAGAATGTGATTCCGTTATACTGTGATAATACTGGAGCCATTGCGCAAGCAAAGGAACCGATGGCGCATCAGAAGTCGAAGCATGTGGAACGCAAGTACCACATCATTCGAGAGATCGTGTCGCGATGGGATATTGTCGTGTGCAAGGTACCGAGTGAAGATAATGTAGCAGACCCGCTGACGAAGGCCATACCTCCGAAGTTGTTTGATAAACACGTGGAGTCGATGGGTATTAGATACAATCGATATTGGCACTAGAGCAAGTGGGAGATTTTGTTGGGGTTGGTGCTCAGAGCGCCAATTCCCGGTTGTATTTCTGTTAAATACTTCTGTAAAAAATTATTATTATGAATAATATATGCAGTTTCTATAATATAATCTATCTTTCTATATGGTAAAGACGTAATGACCCTAGAATGATTAGTCATGATACAGTTGCAAAAGCGTCGCAATGGACATTGAGAAGTATCATGACGTTTTTATTCACAGATAGTTCCTGGTCAAGGTTTACACTACTTTGTCAGTATAGTAAACCCGTTGAGACCGGTACATGTCGTATACTGGAATATATGATTCCAATGGTTTCTCAATGAACCATTACTCTTGGAGACTAGTATAGATGTGTAGGTGTTTATAGCGGATAAACACTGAACGACTCACCGAAGATTCTTAATGGATGGTACACCAGCGTCAATAAGAATCTTCTTGGGTTGAGTAGCACTTGTGATTCTTAGACTTGAGATGCCATTGTCGGCACATGAGACATCTTCTACACTTGGACGGCAGTCACGTCACCGATCTATTTATATCAGACCTCCGCCTGTTCGTTGGGTGTAGATAGATCCTCAGGGTGTCCTATGTGTATCAAGATAGGATCCGTCAGTTCTGTGTATCAGAGCATAGGTAGTCCATATGATTAGCAATCAGATAAAACCATGGGCCCGTGGTAAAGTTTAGAAGCTAGTTCTAAACATTCTTTTGAGATTGCTAATAGAATAGTCGACTGGATAATCCCGATAGAGATTTGACGTTTATATCTATATCTCTGGGATTAATCCGGATACCTGTGACGGAGGAATTATACATTTTCCATGACCTCGACCTGTATGGTTCAGCGAGATTATCCGTGATCGTCATAATCTACGGGTGGATAGATTATGGACACGAAATTAGATTTTGTGACGGATATACCTGAATCTAGAGAGTCTCAATAATGAAACATACTCGTAGAGCACTAGAGCAACATTAATAAATAATATTGATTATTTATAAAGTCGTTTAAAGGTTAAACGCAAGATACGTGCTAAAAGGACTAGATAGTCATTTGCCTAATTATTGTGTATTTACATTTAATACTTGATTAATTTAAATACACATTAATTAATAGTCAAAATGAGTTATTTGACTTATATCCTAAATGAATATATGTTTTTAATATTTAATGTAAATATTATACATATATTTAATATATTTGTATTTGATTAATTAATTAATTATTTCATTGTTAAATGATTAAATTAATTAAAATATAAATATCTTATATTAGGATATTTAAAGTAAATGATGTTAGTTGCAATTGTTGACTTATTTAAATATCTATTAAAGCATTTTAGATATTTATGCAAGTTGATTAAATGATTTTGAAATGAAAATTTGGTATATACAAGTCTTGAATTTTCGGCCAAGGCAAAAATGCACAAGTATATATTGTTTTCATTTGCTTTTCATTTGGTTAACCTAATACACTTTTCATAAAACTCCATTGATAGAAACTAAGGAAGCAAGTGAAGGAGAAAAGGAAAAACTTAAAGAAAGCTTGGATTTTGTAAGTTTTTCAAACTTATTATTAGAAAGGAATTTGTTCCTTAGGATCTAGGCAACATCTTGTGATGTTCTTAAGTTATTATTTTCATTATTTCTTGTGTTTTTGATGATGGAAATTTGGTTGAAAGTGTTGAGCATGTGTGATGAAGAAAGCTTGTAACTATTGTAGTTATAACTATTCTTTTAAGGTTTTTTGGAAACCATGTTGCTAATCTAGAGTTATTGACCCACTCTTAAATGACCTAGATTTGATCTTGAGTTGTTTCATTGTGTTGAGACTTGGATTGATGTAAGAATGATGATTGAAGTAATTGATTTAATGTATTTGGTCTAATTTGTCCAATTTGTGGAAATTGAAAAATTAGGGTTCATGACCAGTTCCAAATTTGGGGCTTTTCATATATGTTGTGTATTTGTGTGTGTATATGATGCATATAAAGTTTCATGTTCATTGGATTACATTTAGATGTGTTTTGAGACATGAAATGACAAAATGCACAATTGTGCTCCTTGGAGGGGCTCTCGGCTTTGACAAAGAAATTTGGGGATTTTGGTGCTTTTGGTTTTTTGATGTTTTGAGCATCATAAGTTCATCTTAGAAATGATTTAGAATCATTCAAAATTGATTAGATCAATTTCGGACTAAAATGGACAAAAATACAAAGCAAGGGTAATTTGGTAAATTCACTTGAATATGATTCATTTGAATTTTATTTAATAATTTGATTATTGGAATATTAAATAAATATGTTTATTTAATTAATCCGAGAAAAATTTTTGAAATCTGAAAATCGGATTTTCACCGCTTCCGCTTCGTTACCGGATTCACCCCCTAAAAACCCCTACAGATTGGCACGTCTGCGTCTTCCTCCATATCAAGGACAATAAAATATGCTGGGAAAATGAATTTGTCAACCTTGACCAGCACATCCTCAACTACGCCTCTTGGGAATACGAGCGTTCTATCAGCAAGTTGTAGAGAGACTGAAGTGGGCATTGTTTCTCCAATCTGCAATTTCCTGAAAATAGAAAAAGTCATCAAGTTAACACTTGCACCTAAATCACATAAAGCCTTACCAAAGTCATGTTCTCCTATGGTGCAAGGAACAGTGAAACTGCCAGGATCTTTCAACTTTGGAGGAAGTTTCCTCTGAATGATGGCACTGCATTCTTCTGATAATGCTACTGTCTCGTAATCTCCCAATCTCCGCTTTCGTGAAAGAATGTCTTTCTTGAATTTGGCATAGCTGGGCATTTGTTCCAACGCTTCTGCAAATGGAATATTGATATGCAGCTTTTTGAAGATCTTTAGGAACCGAGAGAACTGTTTGTCCAATTTGTTCTTCTGAAGACGCTGAGGAAAAAATGGAGGTGGAATGATCTGTTCTTTTTCCTTTGGTTCTTTTTCCTCCATCTGTTGCTTTGTTTCTTTTGGAACTTCCTCAGCAGCTATTTTGGCTCCAACATCTTTGTTGATTTCAGTACCGCTTTTTAATATAATGGCATGACATTGCTCTTTCCCCATGTTCCTTGGATTTGGTTCTGTATTGCTAGGAAGGGTACCTGGCGGTCTGTAACTCTGAGCATTGGCTAGTTGTCCCATTTGATTCTCCAGTGCTTTAATAGAAGCAGATTGACTTTGAATTAATGCTGCATGAGATTGAAATATAGCATCATATCTTGCTGCTTGAGAGTCGGTTTTTTCTTCTATCTTTTTCAAGTGGGTCAACACTTTTGTTATTCCTGGTTCATTTGCCTGCTCCTGGCATTTGTTCTGTTGTTGGAATTCAGGTGGTGGATAGTTCTGCTGTTGTCATGAATTGTTGCTCCATGCGAAATTGGGATGATTCCTCCACCCTGGGTTGTAGGTGTTGGAATACAGATTGTTCCCATGTCTGTTGAAATTGTTGACATAATTCACCGTCTCTTCATGTTGGTTTGGTTCTGGTGTTACTCCATATGGTGAACTTGTGGTTCCAGCGATGTTCACAACTTGCGTGATAAGTGTTTCTAGACATTTGCATATCTGATCCAGCCTGCTATTCACTGCTGTGTTTGCTCCAACTTCATAAATTCCTGCAATTCTTTGGATCATGCTCATTTCTGTTGGCCATAATGAATTGTTGTTGGCCATTTCTTCAATTTAGTCCCAGGCTTGATCTTCTCCTTTTGCCATCAAAGCTCCTCCAGCAGCAGCATCAATTGTGGTTCTCATTATTCCAGAAAGTCCATTGTAGAAGGTTTAGACTTGTAGCCACTTTGCGATCTCATGATGAGGACATTTCCGGAGTAAATCTTTGAATCTTTCCCAAGCTTCGCAAAGGGATTCTGAATCTTGTTGCATGAAGGATGTGATGTCATTCCTTAACTTTGCAGTTCTGGCTGGTGGAAAGTATTTTGCAAGGAATTTGGTGGCTAGAGTGTTCCAAGTTGTAATGGAACCTGCTGGTAACGAATGTAACCAAGCTTTAGCTCTGTCCTTTAGGGAGTAGGGAAAAACACGTAGTCTCATTGCTTCTTCAGCTGCTCGGTTGTAATTGAAAGTACCGCAAACTTCCAGGAAGTTGCTGATGTGGGGATTAGGATCTTCCGTTGCATTTCCCCTAAACTGTACTGATTGCTGAATCATCTGGATGTATGTTTTGATGTCACCCGCATTTGCTGGTAAGGGAGGAAGTACAATACAAGAAATGAGTCCGTCAACCACTGGAATGGTTCTGTCTCGAATGGGAATCGGTGGTGCAACGTTCAAAGGTTCAGGTTCCATGTTGACTAAAGCTTCTTGGCCTTCTCGCCTTTCCCTTCTCAACTGTCTGATGGTTCTTTCAATTTCCGGGTCAAGCGGTCGAAGTTCAAAGCTTCTGGTTCGTCTCATTTAGTTTCTGAGAACCTGAAACACAAGAAAATAAAAACAATAAGTAAAAAGAAATTAGATACAAGTAACGTATCTAACCTCTAAACTAATAGTAAAAGATAAATAAGTCCCCGGCAACGGCGCCAAAAACTTTACAGGCATAAACACACACGTATAACGCAAGCGCACGTATCGTTCAAGTAGTATAAAGATATCGATCCCACGAGGACTTAATATCTAAACTATTAATTTTTATGAGGTCAAATGATTACTAGTATCTAATAAGTTGTTTGATTGATTTGAAATGGTGACGATTCTAAATTTAAAAACAAGTAAATAAAATTGTTCGAAAGTAGATTTTAAGAAAATTCAATATTAAAAACTATCTAGGGTTGTGATTTCTTCCAATATCATTTAAAAGATGAAGTGGATATCTTAAAGTTGGGTAAAATATTGATTTATTAACCTGGAACACTAAATTATGTGTAAGCCTCTGTCGATGGTCAGACACAAATACCCAGTTTAACCCAATTGAACCATATGTATATGTCAACCAAATTATCTGGATTCATTAAGTTTAAGTTCCAATTATGGCTACCCCCGCCCGACAGGTATATTCCTATCCTGTAAGGAAATATATTAAATGGTTATCTATCCTCAAGGAAGATCGTGGGCTATTGAGTCTAAGGTCTTAAACCTAAAATCCCTATGTCTAGTTCATTTTATGTTTACCAATTCAATCTTATTAGTGGCCAATTAACAAGACGCATTAAGCTTAAGACTTAATAAGTAAACCTTTAAATTACCCAAACTATAATTTAACCCCTTATAAACCGGTGATATTGGATTTCATCACAACCCCAGATAACTGGCTTAGTTACGACACATATTTACGGGTAGTAAAAAAAACTTAAATAAAATAAAAGACATAAAGTAAAATACTGAAAATTAAATATTGAAAATTAATTGCTGAAAAGTAAATGTTGAAAGTAAATGCTGAAATTAAATACTGAAAATTAAATGCTGAAAAGTAAATGCTGAAAAGTAAATTGCTGAAAAGTAAATTGCTGAAAAGTAAATTGCTGAAAAGTAAATAAAGTAAAATTACAATAAAAGAAAATGCTGAGGTAAAATGATCCACTTTTATTACTTCTATTTTAGATATCTCCCTTAATATATATATTAACTTTGCATGATAATTACCAACCAGCCATATAGGCGGTATCCAGATTAAGTCAAATTAATAATTAATTACCAACCGACCAATTAGGCGGTATCCAGTTTAGTCAGGTTAAAACCAATTTAAATAATTACCAACCGACCAATATGGCGGTATCCTCGTTAAGTCAGGTTTTAACTAGTTTATATATTATAATTAAGGGAGATTAATCTAAATATTAGTAATAAAAGTTTTACCTTTTACCCCAGCAAAGGGGAGTTACCTCCTCATTACTGAAAAGTAAAAACTGAAAATTAAAGAAAGAAAAGTACTGTGCGTAAAAGTAAATTGCGGAAAGTAAAAACTGAAAAGTAAAGAAAAGAAAGTGCGAAAGCGGAAATTAATTACTGAAAGCTGTAAATAAACAAACAAGATACAATCTTCTTAGTATTCTTAAGGAATTCCTTAGAAGAAAGTATGAATTTAAAAATGAAATGGCTTGGTATTTATAGGCAAAATTTTGCCTCCATCAAATCATCCACCAAATCAATTATTAATTGCTCCACTAATTGCTCCACCAAATCCATTATTAGTTGCTCCACTAATTGCTTATCATATTTGGTTGTGATTTGATAATTTTTATTTTTTAATTATTAATTTATTTTTTGCTTTGAAAATGATTGAAAATGACTTTAATAATTACACACAGCACACTTCTGGATAGTTCATCAATTTCGGGCATGAAATCTTGAGAATTCGAAATTAATTTGTCTTTAAAGGTTGTAGATCTTCGAGTCTACTTTAATCTGGAACTTGAATCAGCTCAATCCAATATCGGAGTAAAAAGTTATGCCCAAATTACGACAGATGCGCAAAACTGGAATTTCCAAAACCGCACTTCGTTAAAACGCCCTTTCAAGTTTCCAATCTCCAAAATTAATATGCCAAGTCCAATTTTTGCCCTTATTTGACCCACATTTTGTCCTAAAGGATTTCATTATATCCCAATATTATTTTATCTGCAAAATAAACTAAAACACATCAAAACGTTCATCAAACCCGAGAAACTAAACAAAATATTAAGTAAAAGGGGCGGTAAATATTGATATATTTTCCGCTCATCAACATGAAATTGAATATTAATTGTTGATTTAATTAGATTGAAATCAAAATTGGATGTTAATTTCATGTATTGCCGTGAGATGTGAAGCATGTTATAGAATTGATTTTGCCCCAATTTTGTGTTGGACATGAATGTGGGAATTTAGCATGATTAGTTAGATTAATTAGATTAATTAGTATTTTGGAAATAGTAGATTAATTAATTAACTGTGTTAATTGCACTTTAATTGAATTAATATGTAATTTGGAATGATATATTAATTTAATTTGTTGTATTTGGGCTATTGGGTTTGGTTGGGCCAAATTTTAATCTTGGATTATATTTGGGCCTAAACCATTTCCATAAAGTCCAAAATATGACTATTGGTCGTATCTGGGTTTGTTAGAACCCTAGTGACATTGATGTTAGCATTATTCACTCTTCAGCTCAAGTTATTCATTGTAATGTGTCTCATATTTCTGGGATGTGTAATTGTGTAGTTTAAGTGGTTTATGGTGAGTGTGACTACGAGAAGCGTCGGGAGCTTTGGGCTGACCTGATTTCTAGTGGTAGTGTTTTTGATGATTCTCCGTGGCTTGTTTTGGGAGACTTCAATGCTATTCGCTCTCCGACTGAGCATTGTGGTGGATCTGTGGCTTGGCCGGCTTGGAAAGACGATTTGGGCTGCTGTTTGGGTCAGGCTGGGTTGGATGATCTTTAGTTCTCTGGTTATCAGTTTACTTGGTTTAATAAGCAGATTCAGTCTCCTATTTGGCGTAAGTTGGACCGTGTTCTTGTTAATTCTTCTTGGGAGTGTCTCTTCCCGGGTTCTTCTGCCCGCTTTCTCCCCCCCGGATTTCTGATCATTCTCCTATGGTAGTTAAGCTTGCAGAGCTCCCTAAGAGGAAAATTCCCTTCAAATTCTTTGATTTTTGGGTTGATCATCCTGATTTTCTCTCTGTTGTGGCTAGGGCTTGGGATATTGATGTTCTTGGTACTCCGATGTTCCATTTATGTTGTAAGCTGAAGAATGTTAAGTTGGCCTTGAAGAAGTTTAATGTTGAGCATTTCTCTAAGATTCCGTGTCGAGTTTTGGAGATTAGGAGGGAGTTGGATAGAGTGCAGTGTGCTTTACAGGAGTGCCCTAGTGACCCTGCTCTGTTAGCTGAAGAAGCTATTCTTTCGTTACGGTATGGTGACATTAGTCGGGCTGAGGAAGGCTTCAATAGACAGAAATCTCATGTTCAATGGCTAAACCTTGGGGATCAGAATACTAAATTCTTCTTTACTGCTATGAAGAGTTTTCACGGTCGTAGCTAGATTACTTCTATAACTAAGGAGGATGGGACCCGTGTGGAGGAAGATGTTTTGGTTAGAGATGAGATTGTTTCTTTTTTTGAGACCCTTTTGGGTCCCCAGCAATGTCAGCAGGATATTGATAGGGTGCCCTTCAATCTGCTATTACTAGACATGTGTCTGCTGAGCAGAGTGAGACTCTTATCCGGGAGGTTTCAGATGAAGAGATTAAGGATGTTTTGTTCGCGTTCAATGACAATAAAGATCCAGGCCCAGATGGGTTTAATTCGGGTTTCTTTAAGAAGTATTGGAGTGTTGTAGGGAATGATGTCCTTTGTGCTATTCACTCTTTCTTTTCCTCTGGGCGTCTCTTGAGGCAGGTTAATGCTACTTCTATTGCTCTGATTCCTAAGATTCCCAACCCTTCCCAGGTTAAGGATTATCGGCCTATTTCTTGTTGCAATACTATTTACAAGTGTATTGCTAAGCTTATTGCGAATATGATCAAGGTTATCCTTCCTTCTGTGATCAGTCATAATCAATCTGCTTTTGTTGTGGGTAGGCGTATCAGCGACAATATTCTTTTTGGGTCAGGAATTGGTTCGGAATTATCATCGGACTGGTGGTTCCCCGAGATGTGCTCTTAAGATTGACTTGATGAATGCTTATGACACTGTTCGTTGGGACTTCTTGGTTGAGGTTTTGCGGACTGTTGGTATTCCAGAGAGGATGGTGGGTTGGATTCAGGAGTGTATGACTTCTACTAGGTTTTCTGTGACTATTAATGGAGAGTTGCATGGCTTTTTCTCTGGGGGTCGTGGGTTGCGACAAGGTGATCATATGTCTCCTTATCTCTTTGTTTTGGCTATGGAAGTTCTGTCAGGTTTACTTCGTAATATGGCTCTTAATCAGGGTTTCAAGTACCACTGGCGGTGTTCTAAGGACCGTCTTACTCATCTTTGCTTTGCGGATGACCTTATGATTTTTTGTAAAGCGAATGCTTCCTCGGTTTCCATGATCAAGGATTGTCTTGAGTAGTTCAGTGGTTTATCAGGTTTAATCCCTAATCCAGCTAAAAGTCATTTCTTCTCCTCTAGTATCTCTTATACCCTCCAGGGCCAACTACGTCATGTTTTGGGGTTCCAAGTAGGGATTCTTCCAGTACGGTATTTGGGAGTCCCTTTGGTTTCTACTAAACTCCGGGCCTCAGATTGTGCTTCCCTTGTGGATCGTATTGTCATGCGTGCTAAGAGTTGGAGTAGTAAGTTTCTCTCTTATGCAGGGCGGCTTCAGCTCATTAAGTCTGTTTTGTTCTCCATTCAAGTTTATTGGTCTTCCTTATTTATTCTTCCTAAGTCTGTTATTAGGAAGGTGGAGACGATTCTCCATTCTTTCCTTTGGAAGGGCAGCGCGCTCACCTCTTCTGGGGCGAGAGTGGCTTGGAGTAGAGTTTGTTTACCTCTAAAGGAGGGGGGCTGGAGATTAAGAGATTGGATACTTGGAATAGAGCGGCTATTGTTAAGCACATTTGGTTTCTTTGTTCTGGCCAGGTTTCATCTTGGTCGAATTGGGTTCACTCTTATTTGTTGAGGGGGAGAAGTTTTTGGGAGGTGCCTTGTCCTACAGATTGCTCTTAGAGTTGGCGTAAGATCTTGGAGCTTCGTTCTTGGTCCCGATGACGGATGAGAGTTAGGATTGGGAATGGTGAGAAGACTTTATTGTGGTTTGATTATTGGCATCATATGGGTCCGATTGTGGACACGTTGGGTGAGAGAGTGATTTATGACTCTGGCTTGGATAGAATGGCTACAATTGCTTCCATTATCTCCGATTCTTCTTGGCGTTGGCCCCCTTCTAGGTCTGCTGCCTTTGTTGATTTGGCTCGGTCCCATCTTCCGACTCCTTCTAGTATGAGGGAGGATGAGCTGGTTTGGGAGGATGATAGGAGTGGGAGATTTTCTGTGGATAGTGCCTGGAATGCCATGCGGACAAGGGGAACCTTGTTGCATTGGTTTCGAGTTGTTTGGTTCCGGAAGGCTATTCCCCGCCATTCCTTTTTGCTTTGGATGTCTATTCAGGGAGGTCTTTGTACTCAGAATAGTTTGATGAGGTTTGGTATCTCTACTTGCTCGCGTTGTATTCTCTGTGGTTGTTCAAGTGAGGACATCGATCATCTTTTATTCCAGTGCTTCTTCTCTTCAAGGGTCTGGTCGACTATGCTGGCTATGTGTGGGTTAGATTGGAGATGCCGGGATTGGCCTCAGACTGTTGAGTGGATGTGTCAGTTTACCGATGCCTCTTTATGTCATCTTCTTGTTCGTCTGTCTTTTGCAGCTTCAGTCTACCATATTTGGAGGGAGAGGAATGCTCGCACTCATGATATGCCTCTTAGGCATGTTTCTGTTCTTCTTAGTGATATTGTTTTTGATGTTCGGAATCGTGCTAGCTTTTTACGGAAGGTGAAACCATCTTATGACAATAATTGGCTTCATCTATCCTCGCACTTGCCCGATGACATCTTTTGTTGATATTTTGCTTGTAGCCTTTCAGCTTTTCTTGTAGAAGGGCTTGTCCTCTCTAGTTGCCTGGGGTATGCCCCTTTGCTCTTGTTTTGTTTTCTTTTGGTTATAATACTTACTTTATCCAAAAAAATAATAATAATTTAATTGGGCCTAATGGGCCAAAATTTATTCTATGGCATAGGGTGATTCCTAATGGGCCTAGGCATTATGGGTTAGATCCAGTTTGGCCAAAGCCCATGCCTAAAGAATTAATTGAAAGCCCATTGGACTTTAATTAAATAATATTGGATACTAATTGGGCATTTGAGACCCATCAAGATTGGATTTGGAATCCAAGTCTTTAAGGCACATAAAAGTGTAATCATTGAATTTGGAATTAAATAAGAATTAGTATTGGATACAATTTAAATAGGATTTAAAATTATAGTTCAATATAATTCAAGAATACATACTTTGAGTATTTATTCTTAAACGAGTTTGACTCGCGCAAATCAAATCGTTGTATGAACATTGGATGGTCATTAATTAAAGATTAATTAATTGGATTAGATTGATTGAATAACATGATTTGTGTGAATACTTGGATGTATGTATGAATAATGTATATAAGATGGATACTAGATGGGTGAGGGCAATTTTGGAAATTATTGTAATAAATTTAGAATTTATTCAATTGGACCTGCGTGTCCAGCATATTACCTATTTTCTCATTGTATTTCTCTTCTCACCTATTCCCCTCAATGTAAATGAGGTTTCTTTAGAAGTGTTATGTAATTGGGTAGAAGTAAGAATAGTGCTAGCGGGAGAGAGGAAATAGAGAGATTTGTTCTAGGAACAAATTGAATTATATATCCATCTGCATATCATTATTAATTTATTTCACGCCTTATTATGCTTTTAGAATGCATGCTTAAGGGTGTATGATGAGACCTAATTAAAGATAATAAATTGGTTTCCATATCGCGACAAAAACCCTCATTTTATATTAAGCGATTTCCTTCCATTGAGTGATTCTCTCTCAAGATCCAAGATTGGCACTGGTTGTTGGCCAAATTCAAGACCATTTGTCCATCGCGGATGTGTTTGAATCATGAAGGCTTTGTTCCATATCGCATGTCTTGTCCAAGTTGTGATTTGTTGGCCAAAGTCAAGATCACTTCTTATCCATCGACATCGATTACGAAGCTTTCCAAAGTCAATGGGTCCCGCTTAACTGATATCATTAAGCTTGTTGTGCCAAAGCCAAGACTTAGTTGATTCAGAGGAAAAGGTTAGGGAATATATTGGATTTATTGGCATATATAGGATATATGTTTCGGACTTGGATGTCCACCTACTGGATCTAGGAATTGGATGAGATCCAATTGATCTTAGAGATCTACCTAGTTAAATTTTATACAACTTGTTGGCCAAAGTCAAGGTTGTGTATCTTTTAATGGGATCCTAGCCCACTAGGAAACTAGGTTTCCCGAGTACTCCACAGAGGGTTAGAGGCTCGCCGAAAAATAGTGGGAGGCAAGTATTAATTTGCAATTTTATTTAGATACTTGCCAATACACGCTCATTTCATTTTTCGTCATTAATTATTATATATATATATTAGTTGGACTAATGTTTAATTGTTGTTTTAATTTAACAGTTGGACTGTATTCAAACTACTTCATTTGTAGTTGATTATATAATTGGATTATAGTAATCAATACATTTGAATATAACCAATCAATTGTAGATGATTATATAGTTAGACTATAGTAATCATTACATTTAATTGTACCTGAAATCATTGATTGGATAGTTGGACTATAGCAATCAAGATGACCGAAAGATTAGCGTCAAAGGACATAATCCTGGGGAAAATATCTTTAACGACTTTAATTTTCAGATTGGGAGTAGAACCTCTTAACCAAGAGCTTCTTAAAAAGACATGAAGGAAGTGAAAGAGGGACAAGGTTCCGGCTTCAAGAATGTTTGTTATAAACATATTCACTACTGGTTTTAAAATTAGATTTTGATACTAGATGTGATACATGAATATATGTACTGATGTGCGAGATCTGCTGGTAAGCAGGAAACTGGCTTCAGATGAGATCGACCAACAAGTCGAAAATATGACGAAAGTCACTATTTTGGCCGTAGAAACAAAAGTTTAGGAACTGCCATTTGGACATGTACTTAAATTAGGAGACTGTTATAATGTATCTAGTTTGACTAGAAGCATTATCTCTGTATCTAGTTTAACCCGTTGCGGGTATACCTTTATATTCCGAAACACCGGGTGTTTTTGTTTATAAAGATGATATCGAGATATACACATTAGATGTGAATAACAATATTTATATTTTGAATATAAATGAATCTCAAACATATAATATGACAAACAAATAGTTCAAATTGAGTAAATCAAATGAGACTTATTTGTGGCATTGTCATCTGGGATGCATTAACAAGATTCGTATATCCACACTTTCGAAGAGTGGATACTAGGACGGATTTGATTCTAATTCAAATGATGTCTACGAATCTAGTTTAATTAGACAAAGTGCTTAAAACACCTTTTACTTGGTAAAAGTGCAAATGCCACCGATCTATTAGCCCTCGTTCATGGTGACGTAAGTGGGCCCATGTCTAGCTAGGCTAGAGGTGGATATGAATACTTCGTAACCTTTAGGGATGTGGCATCGCGTTACGGTTATGTGTATCTTATGAAACACAAGCCAGAAACTTTTGAGTAATTCAAAGAGTTTCAACACGAAGTAAGAAAATAGACCGGTAAAAGTATTAGAACATTGCGGTCAGACCATAATGGACAATACTTAAACGGATGAGTCGCTCTGAGCTACCATTTTCCTTTTGAGGATATGCATTAAACAATGCAGTACTTATTTTGAATAAGGTTCCATGAAAATCTGTTAGACAGACTTCATATTAGATATGAACAGGAAAGAAATCGGGTTTCTCATTCCTTAAGATTTGGGAATGTTGGGCATACGTTTGGATGATACCAAACTAGAACCCAAATAGGATAAGTGCCTATTTGTAGGTTGTCATAGGCAAACCAAAGTATAGTACTTATACAACTCACAAGAGAACAATGTAATTGTTACTCTCCATGCGGTTTTCCTAAGAGGAATTCTTATGCAGTGGTAAGTGGGAGGAAAGTAAAACTCGATGAAAATCAGAGTAATACTGTTCCAGGCACCGAAACCTATACGGAACACAAACAATTCATCAAGGATGAAACTGTACCATAATCTTCGAATACACAAGAACTACGTAGGTCGGAGAGAGTCAGAAAATAACCTGAGAGGTATGGGTTTCTGATCTCACCTCATGTAGACCTCAATCTTATTGAGGAAGACAAACCGGCTACGTATGAGGTAGTGATACGAGGTATCGACTCATTTAATGGAAAAGTGCCATGAAATCCGAAATGGATTCCATGTATACCAACCAAGTTTGGACACTGGTTGATGTACCAGAAGGCATTGTGCCTATTGATACTATATGAGTCTTCAAGGAAGACATACATGGATGGCAACATAAAAATGTACATAGCTAGGCTTGTATAGAAAAGGTATCGTCAAAGACATAGTGTCGATTATGACGAAATTTTTTCACCTGTTGCCATGATTAAATCCATTTGGATAATGCTTGCTATAACTGTATATTTCATTTATGGAATATGACAGATGGATGCCAAAACCGCTTTCCTTAACGGAAACCTTTTGGAGGATATTTACAACATCCTGACGGTTTTGTTGTGCCAAAACATGTAAACAAGGTTTGCAAGTTAAATCGATCTATTTATGGATTGAAGCAAGCATTGCGTTCTTAGAACTAGTGTTTTGATGTAATCATAATGGTATATGATTTCATTCAAAACAAAGATGATTCTTGTGTATATAAGAAGGTTAGTGGATTCTATCAGTGGGAGCGCGCTGACAATGAATGTCCTATAAGTTGATGATGTATTGCTTCTTAGCAATAACATTCCCATATTAAAATCAGTGAAAACTTGGCTTTCATGAAAAATTCTCCATAGAATACCTGGGAGAAGCAGGCTTTATTATAGGAATAAAGATCTACTGAGATAGATCTAGAAAGCTGCTGACACCCTCCCAAAGTTCGTACGTTTTTGAAATATACTTGACTTGATGTCTCATATGCTTTGAGCACATGTAGACACAATAAGGCCAATCCAGGTGATGGTCACTGGATTGATGTTTAGAACATCCTTGAGTATCTAAGAATATGGGGAAAAGAGAACTTGAGGTAACTAGGTTCACCACTACAAGTTTCCAAACCGATAAAAACGACTGTAAGTCACAATAAGGGTACTATATAGTTTGAATAACGAAACAGTGAGCTGGAAATCTTCCAAGCAAGCTACTGTTCCTGAATAAAAAACAAGAGCGGAATATTGTTGCAGCTGAGGCAGCAAATGAAGCATTTTGGATCTAAATAATCCTAATCAGATTAGGAGTAATTCTGTTAGCAGCTGGGCTAGGCTACAACATAGGCTAAAGAATCACGGTCTCGTCAATGATCCAAGTATGTACTTCAACTAATTCATGTGATTCATTTGATCATACATCGTGGGGATGTGATGATCGAATAAATCGCATCAGATGATAACCTTGCAAATCTGCTGACGAAAGCTGTTTCTCAGCAGAAGTTTGAGCGACCCGTAAATAGTTCAAGTGTTAGACACTTGAGTGATTGGCTATAGGCCAAGTGGGAGATTGTTGGATAATTATGACCATAGCATCACTATTTGTACAGAATATGGTGTTGTTGTACAAATTAACTATGTGACAAAGGAAATTGCTCTTTTATCATTTGTAATTGGATTACCTGGATTTATAAATGATAAAAGTCCATATGATTAGTACCGGATTAATAAGATATGAGACGGTATTAATCCACAAAGGTTTAATCATTAAATATTCATAGTCGTAGTATTATCGAGACTGGACATCGATAATGCGGAATAGGCTAGTATTACACTTGTACGTGTTATGGAAGCGTAACGACATACTTCTCATATATTTGTGTATTGGATACTCATGCAAGTGTAATAGGAGGTTCTGTTTACCGATGGTACGGAAACAGCTTCGCTCTGGATAGACCCCTCGGAATCCCATTGGTAGTATGACTATGTGTCTATGGGAATCCGAATCAGGGTAGGTGTATTTGGTCTTAACCTGAGACTTGCATCGCTAATACTTGCGACAATCAATATACTTTGGTTTTGGTCGTCCAGGGCTTTAACAGGTTCTGTGTACGCCTATTCTGGGTATATTGGGAATCGTAGTGTATTGGGTGTGATGTCAAGATGGAAGTATCACTTCAGTCATATGGAGATGATGATCAAGCAGGGATACAGAACTGGTACTCTAAGTGCTATAGCTATCGGGGAAGTATGACTAGGTCATGACTTTCCGATCATAAAGAGACTAGTTGCTAGTGATCTGATATATGCTTCATACGAGGCAGACACAACTCCAGCCCCAGGCTTTGCATGTGACATCCAATACTGGATCATAATACGCAATACTACGTATACTACGCCTGACAAAGATCTTGTATTTCGTAGTAGAATATTTTTGGAGAATTAGGTAGGCACGGTGCTTTGATAGAAGCCAACCATGTCTTGTAAATCGGTAAATACGTGGTACCAGGTACGCACGTATTCTGATAGTCTGATAGCCGTATTTACTGCCAACATATCCAGGGATCTCTTGGGTCGCATCCCAAAGATTCACCGATGATGTTTGACTCGAACAAAATTAATCTGTGATTAATTATGAGAGAGAATATTAATCTGGGATTAATTTAGAGAGAGAAAATTAATCTGGGATTAATTACGGCAAGAATTAATCTGGGATTAATTATCAGAGAAAGAATTAATCTGGGATTAATTGCGTCAAGAATTTATCTGGGATCAAATTCGTCGAGAGGAGAGAACACGATTAATTTGGAATTAATCGGTAAAATAAGTTTAATAGTTAAATTAGATTTTACTATTTAATTTATTTAATTGGGCTAAAATAATATATTAGATATATTAATTGAAATTGGATTTCAACACGGAATTAAATTGGATTTTAATTCTAGCGAACGAATTAATTTGGAATTAATTCGCGAGCGATTTTCGTGAAAATTTTACTAGGTATTATTATTTAATTAAATCGGATTTAATTAAGTTGCGACGGAAAATTCGTTTAATTGGATTAAACGAATCCGAGCCCAAAGTGTGTTGAGCAAGCCCACTTGAATTTTGAATTTAAAGTGGGGCCACTTCACTTACATCATTAGTCATTTTTGTTGATTGACATGAGTGATGGATTTTGGTGGAGACTTATTTAACACACAACACATTTAATTTTAGAAGTTAATTACTCTCTCTCACCTTGGCAGTTAGGTCGAGTGGCCTTGTTTGGAGCATGGCCGAATTGGCCTTCAACTGCTTTTGGACGAATGGCCATTAATTTCTCTCATTGGCCGCCAAAAAGCATGAGAATATGTGGCTATTATTATTTTATAACATGGAAAGGAAATTAGTAAATGGCCCACGTTTTTTTGGAAAAACAAAAGGGCTAAAGTTTTCTTTTTGACTTTGTTGGACAGTTATGACCCATTGCGTCACTGTTTGTAAAAACATTGTGGTTTTGTTCAAATTAAATATGTGACAATGTAATTTCCTTTTATCATTTTGTAATTAGAGTACTTAAATGTGTGAATGATGAAAGTTCTTATGATTAGTTCCGGATTGATAAGATATGAGACAATATCAATCCATAAAGGTTTAATCATTAAATATCCCTAGTCGTAGTATTATCGAGACTGGACATCGATAATGCGGAATAGACTAGTATTGCACTTGTGCGTGTTATGGAAGCGTAAGAGCATAATTCTCATATATTTAAGTATTGGATACTTATGCAAGTGTGATGGGAGGTTTTGTTTTATCGAAGGTACGGAAAACAACTTCGCTCTGGATAGACCCCGCAGAATCCCATTGGTAGTATGACTATGTGTCTATGGGAATCCGCATCAGGGTAGGTGTATTTGGTCTTAACCTGAGACTTGCATCGATAGTACTTGCGACAATCGATACGCTTTGGTTTTGGTTGTCCAGGACTTTAACAGGTTCTGTGTACGCCTCTTCCGGGTTTATTGAGAATCGTAGTGTATTAGATGTGATGTCAAGATGGAAGTATCACTTCAGTCATATGGAGATGATGATCACGCAGGGATACATAACTGGTTCTCTAAAGGGTTGCAACCATCGGGATAATATGACTAGGTTATGATTATCCGATAACAAAGAGATTAGTTGCTAGTGATCCGATATAGCTTCGTACGGGGCAGACACTATTCCAGCCCCAAGCCTTGCATGTGATCATCCGATACTGGATCGCAATACGCAATATTACGTATACTATACCTGATAAAGATCGTATATTCCATTAAGAATATTTCTGGAGAATTGGGTAGGCATGGCGCTTTGCTAGAAGCCAACCTTGTCTCGTAAATCGGTAAAACGTAGTACTAGGTACTTAATTAAGTACCTAATTAATCTGGTGATTTGTTGTCCAAGTGGTGATTTGTTGGCCAAAGTCAAGATCACTTCTTGTCCATCGACATTGATTACGAAGCTTTCCATGTCAATGGGTCCCGCTTAACTGGAATCATTAATCTTGTTGTGCCAAAGCCAATGCTTAGTTGATTCAAAAGAAATAGGTTAGGAAATACATTGGATATATTGGCATATATATTGTATATATGTTTCGGACTTGGACGTCCACCTACCGGATCTAGGAATTGGATGAGATCCAATTGATCTTCGAGATCTACCTAGTTAAATATCGTACAGCTTGTTGGCCAAAGTCAAGGTTGTGAGTTGTTTAACGGGATCCTAGCCCACTAGGAAACTGGGTTTCCCGAGTACTCGACAGAGAGTTAGAGGCTCGCCGAAAATAGTGGGAGGCTAGTATTGAATTTTCAATTTCGTTCAGATACTTAGCTTTACGCGCTTTCAAATTATTTCGTCAAAATTATTTTATTAGTTGGACTAGTATAATGTTATTTTTCTTGTAACAGTTAGACTGTACCCAAAATATCGTTGATTAGATAGTTGGACTATCGTAATCAAGATGACAGGAAAGGGAAATGTATGAGACATTATCATGGGCGAAAATGTCTTTAAGGGCACGAACTTTACCGATTGGGAAATGAATCTAAGGATAGTCCTTGGAGCTGAGAGGCTGTTGTACACTATACAGAGACCTCTTGGGCCTAAGCCCAACCCTGATCAGTCTCTTGAGCTGGAGCTTTGGAAGACTCACAACGATGATAATGATACTGCTCAGTCTATTATGCTTGCTTCCATGACTCAGCATTTCCGTCATCAGAACAGGGACTTGGATCCCTATAACATGATGACGAGGTTGCACGATCTTCACCGTTCTAACCGAAGGTCGCAGAGATATGAGTTAGTAAAGAAGCTCTTCTGTTCACGTATATCAGAAGGCATGTCTGTTGAGTCCCATGTGGCACAGATGATTGCTGACATAGATGAGTTGGCTAAGATGGGGATAGTCTTAGAGGCTGAGATTACCATAGATATGATCTTGAAATCTCTCCCCGACAACTGGAGACAGTTAATCATAAACTATAATTTGATGAACACTGATGATACTCTTGGAGAGTTATTGTCAACTCTCAAGGAAGCTGAGAAGGAGCTTCTCAATGGTAATAAGCGCGAGGCGCACCTTACTTCGACATCTCAGACACTAAGGGCTGGGCCCAAGGCAATTGGAGGTGTGAAGAAGAAGAAGCATAAAAGAAAGGGCAAGGCCAAATCGTCAAAGGCTTCTGGGATGCCAAATGACAAATCTCAGGATGTTTGCCTCCAGTGCGGCAAACGGGGTCACTGGAAGCGTGACTGCCGCGAGTACAAGGCGCTCCAGAAGGAGATTAAAGCGGGCAAGGAACCGGCTTCAGGTATGTTTGTTATTGAAATAAACATGACTACTTATAGTTTTAAAAATTGGATTTTTGATTCTGGTTGTGGTACTCACATATGTACTGATGTGCAGGATCTACAGATTAGCAGGAGACTGGCCTCAGGGGAGATTGATCTACGCGTCGGAAATGAGGCACCAGTCGCCGTTTTGGCCGTTGGCACTTTTGTTTTAGAACTGCCATCGGGGCATGTACTTGAACTTATTGATTGTTATTATGTACCTAGTTTGACTAGGAATATTATTTCTGTATCTATGTTAACCCAATGTGGGTATACTTTTGTATTCAGGAACACTGGGTGTTTTGTTTATAAAAATGATGTAGAAATTTGCACTGCTGATGTAAATAATGGTCTTTATATTTTGAATATAAATCAATCTCAAACATATAATATAACAAACAAAAGGCTTAAAATGAGTAACAAAGATGAAACTTATATGTGGCACTGTCGTCTGGGACACATAAACAAGACTCGCATATCCACACTTTCGAAGAGTGGGTACTTAGATGAATTTGATCCAAATTCATATGACATCTGCGAATCTTACTTATTAGGCAAAATGCCTAAATCACCTTTTAGCGGTAAAGGTGAACGCGCCACCGAACTGTTAGCCCTCGTTCATAGTGACGTATGTGGCCCATGTCTAGCCAGGCTAGAGGTGGATACGAATACTTCGTAACCTTTACGGATGATGCATCACGTTATGGTTATGTGTATCTTATGAGACACAAATCGGAAACTTTTGAGAAATTCAAAGAGTTTCGACACGAAGTTGAAAAACAGACCGGCAAGAGTATTAAGACATTACGGTCGGACCGTGGTGGCGAATACTTGTGCAATGAGTTTCTAGATTACTTGAAAGAATATGGTATTCTTTCACAGTGGACTCCTCCTGGAACACCGTAATTAAACGGTGTGTCCGAACGGAGAAACTGAACTTTGTTGGACATGGTTAGGTCTATGATGAGTCGTACTGAGCTACATATTTCCTTCTGGGGATATGCATTAAACAATGCAATTCTTGATTTGAATAAGGTTCCGTCAAAGTCTGTACAACAGACACCGTATGAGATATGGACAGGAAAGAAACCAGGTTTCTCATTCCTAAAGATTTGGGGATGCTGGGCATACGTCAAACGTTTGGAAGGTACCAAACTTGAACCCAAATTGGATAAATGCATATTCGTAGGAATTCCTAGGGAAACCAAATGATATTACTTCTATCACCCACAAGAGAACAAAGTATTTGTTGCTCTACTTGCAGTTTTCCTTGAGAAGGAATTCCTAAATATAGTAGTTAGTGGGAGGAAAGTAGAACTCGATGAAAATCGAAGTGATACTATTCCTGGCATAGAATCCTCAACGGAACAAGAAGAGTCCATCCGGGATGAGACTGTACCACAATCTTCTATTACACAAGGACCGCGTAGGTCGGAGAGAGTCAGGAAACAACCTGAGAGGTATGGGTTCCTGATCTCACCTCATGTAGATATTAATCTCATTGAGGATAACGAACCGGCTACGTATGAGGAAGCGATACATGATATCGATTCTGCTTTATGGCAAGAAGCCATGAAGTCCGAAATGGATTCCATGTACACCAACCAAGTTTGGACACTGGTCGATGCACCAGAAGGCGTAAAGCCTATTGGTTGCAAATGGGTCTTCAAGAAGAAGACCGACATGGATGGCAACGTACAACGTACAAAGCTAGGCTTGTAGTGAAGGGGTATCGTCAACGACATGGTGTCGATTACGACGAAACATTCTCACCCGTTGCCATGATTAAATCCATTTGGATAATGCTTGTTATTGATGTATATTTCGATTACGAGATATGGCAGATGGACGTTAAAACCGCTTTCCTTAACGGAAACCTTTTGGAGGATGTTTATATGCAACAACCTGACAGTTTTATTGTGCCTAGACTTGCAAACAAGTTTTGTAAGTTAAATCGGTCCATTTATGGACTGAACCAAGCATCGCGGTCATGGAACCAACGTTTTGATGAGATCATAAAAGAATATGATTTCATTCAAAACGAAGATGAACCTTGTGGATATAATAAGGTTAGTGGGAGAGCACTGACTTTTATTGTCCTTTATGTTGACGATGTATTGCTTATAGGCAATGACATTCCCATGCTAACGTCGGTGAAAGCTTGGCTTTCTTGAAATTCTCCATGAAAGATCTAGGAGAAACAGCCTTTATTATGAGAATAAAGATCTACCGGGATAGATCTAGAAAGCTGCTTGGACTCTCCCATAGTACATATATTGATAAAGTGTTGAAGAGATTCAACATGGATCAGTCAAGAGAGGACTGTTGCCAATGTCACATGTCGTCTATCTATCTAAGGACATGTGTAGGCATTGCATTTTTGCATGTGAAACTTGATGATGAGTCTCATTTGGAGGCACTACCTTTTGAGTCACGAAAGTCGCGAGAAACGGATATCGGAAGGGGAAATTCAGAATGAGTATGCTATCAGAGTCGTTTCACATGTTCATTGTTTTCGTTCGTGCTACGTTCGTAAATGCGCTTGAACGTCAGGCAGAATACGGGCGTTTGTGTCGCGTTCGAATTGACGTTCGAACGGTGTCGGTATTTCCAGTTTTGCTGTTAGCCTCATGACCCGAGCCCATTTAGCCCACATACACCCTAGCCTAGCCCAAGCCCACTTAAAACACACCCAAATTAAATCAAATATTAAGTTAAATATTAATTAGATAATGTAATTAAATAAAACAAATAAAATCTAAATGATCACCTACCAAAATAATAAAAATACTTACACAAATAAAGAAATTGCATGCCTAATAAAAATAAATCAAATATATCATATTCCAAACTTAACAAATATCATGCCTAATTAAATCAATCATAACCAATTAAATATTTTGTATTCCTAATCTAGCCAAGATTTGTCCCCCCTCAATCTTTGACTTTCCTTGCTCAACACCAAATCAAATCCCTTCCTTGTGAGACAAGGTGAAGCCCTAGCCCTTCTCTATATAAACAACCCCTAACCAAGACATGCACTCCCCTAGCTCATACACACAACTCACACGCAAATCACAGCAAGAAACCTTAGACATCACACGCAAATCACAAGAAAAATAGAAAACAATTCTCTTCATCCTCACCATCACATTACCAAAAATACAGCAGCCATTCACAGCCCCTACAACCATCAAAACAACCCCTAATCACCACCAAAAACCATTCCCATAAACCTCTACACACCACCGAAGATTATCCCAAAAACAATAGCCACATACACCGAAAATTATAACCAAAAACCGAACTGCAGTGAACACAAAAACTGCACTCATAATCCTTGAAATAACCACACAAAACTACCACTAAAAACCCACAAAAAACACTCAAAACCATCTGTTGAAACGTCAAAACAGTGACCTGAATAGTGAGCAGAAAATACAGAAGAAACAGCAGCAAATGGAGGCCAAACAGTTAGCAAAACAGCAAAACAGTGAGCTAAGACGCTTAACCAGTGAACCAGAGAAGTAAAGGAGCTTCACCCTTCCGATTTCTGTGAAACGCGAGTCCGAAAGTCGGCAAAAAAGGTTAGACCTGAGGGTATTTTCCACATTCGTTTTCTGTTTTATTTGTATTATTTATTGAGTATTGCTGGCATGATTATTATGTTGAATTGCATTTGTATGTTGTGGCTTTGGAATAAAATGAAAGATGTGTCAACTCTCGCAGTATATCGGATGGAAACCCGGACATAAATTTTATAGCCAATTCTGAATGGATGGTAGTATGATCTGTACTCGGGATACAACTCCACGTACCGCTTGAGTAAACGACACTTTCTTTTGTTTTATATTGCTTTGATTATTTTTTTTTCGTCATTTGAATTCTGCACATATTTGTATGCATGATACAATCGAGTGCATGGGCTTAGTAAGTGCGATGAAAGGTCCCCTAATTGGAGGGGTTAAAATCCTTCACCACGATGCTTTGCCGCACCGATTGATGTGTGTTCGGTTGAATGCAAGATATGTTCAATCGGGCATGCTAATTTGATGTGATTGTCTTTATTTTTGTATGCATGATACAATCGAGTGCACGGGCTTAGTAAGTGCGATGAAAGGTCCCCTAATTGGAGGGGTTAAAATCCTTTACCACGATGCTTTGCCACACCGATTTATGTGTGTTCGGTTGAATGTAAGATATGTTCAATCGAGCACACTAAGTTTGACATTATTGTCTTTAATCTTTGTATGCATGATGCAATCGATTGCATGGGCTTACTAAGTCGGATTAAAGGTCCCATATTTGGAGGGGTTAAAACCCTTTACCATGATGCTTCACCGCGCCGATTGATGTATACTCGGTTGGATGTAAGATGTGTCTAATCGGGTATACAAAGCACGATATCATTGTCTTCACTTTTCATATATGCGTTGTGTCCTCTATTTTGAGAGGTCAACATCCTTTACCACGATGCTTTGCCGCGCTCTTAGCCCGTTATTGTTTACTAGATGTCATATATTCATCCATCCATGTATGTGTCGTATTGTTTACTGTATTTTGGAGGTCACTGCTGTAACCCCGTTCGAACGTGTTTCAGAACGCCGCACGAATGCATGTTTTCTATCTGGTCTCGTTCGAACGCGTTATCAAACACCATACGAACTCGAACCTTCTGTTTACCGTTCGAACGCGTTTCAGAACGCTGCACGAACGCATGTCTTCTGTCTGGTCTCGTTCGAACGTGTTATCAAACGCTATACGAACATGAACCTTCTGTTTACCGTTCGAACGTGTTTGCGAACGCTACACGAACGTGAACACACTGAACTGAGACATTTTCATCACATGCCATGTGTAATTGTTTCTTAGGTGATTTTTCTTATGAAACCCCATATAGTCATTCTTATCTTTGTACACATCATAATGAAAAGCATGTTTATTCCATTGGTCGCATCATTTACCTTAGTCTTGGTTTAACATATTAATTCATATACCTATGTCATGATGACTTTTGAGTATTATTTCTTGTGGTATATCGGATGGAAACCCAGACATAAATTCTGTAGCCGATTCCGAATGGACGGTAGTGCGGTCTGTACTTGGGATACAATTCCACGTACCACTTGAAAAAGTGGTCACATGTATACTTGTATGGTTAGTATGTATGCTTATGTTTTCGTGAACATAATATACCAATGAAGTTGTATGTTCATTGCTACTTTGATGTATCTTCAAGCATGCAATCTTAGATGTGAAATATATGTAAATTTAGGTGTAAGTTTTATTTCAGACATGTGAATTTAGAAGCATGACACTCTTGGAAATAAGTGTTACTTAAGCTCGATTGAATTATTACATAAATCCTTTTATTACAAGTGACATAAGTAAGGGACCATTCCGAACCCAACGGTTTGAGGTCTTCCCTTGCGAGGGGTGAGTGCGGCCTTAAATCTCATTTTCCCGGTTCACACCGGGTGGCGACTCCATTATTCTCCGATTTAGTCCCCCGCGGGCTACTCCGTACTCCAAACTAGGCCGCGAGCCTAGGACAGCATGCGTCACCCAGTTTCTGTGTCCCACAACATGTGTCCTAAAACTCAAGATGAGAGAGACAATATGAGTCAGATATCGTTCGCCTCGGCAGTCGGATCGATCATGTATACCATGATATGTACGCGACCTGATGTCTCCTATGCTTTGAGCATGTGTAGTCGCTATCAGGAAGATCCAGGTGAAGGTCACTGGATGGCGGTTAAGAATATCCTAAAGTATCTTGGACAAATTAAGGATGCTTTCTTAATCTATGGAGATGGAGAACTTGAGGTAAATGGGTATACCGATGCAAGTTTCCAAACCGACAAAGACGATTGTAAGTCGCAATCTGGGTACATTTTTTGTTTGAATAACGAAGCAGTGAGCTGGAAATCTTCAAAGCAAGAGACTGTTGCCGATTCAACAACAGAATCTGAGTACATTACTGCAGCTGAAGCAGCAAAGGAAGCTGTTTGGATCCGAAAATTCCTAATTGGATTAGGAGTAGTTCCGTTAGCAGCTGACCCCATTCCATTATATTGTGACAATAACGGGGCTATAGCACAGGCTAAGGAACCGCGGTCTCATAACAATCCAAGCATGTTCTTCGACGTTTCCATCTGATTCGTGAGATCATACATCGTGGCGATGTGAAGGTCGAGAAGGTCGCATCAGATGACAACATGGTAGATCCGCTGACGAAAGTAATTCCTCAGCAAAAGTTTGAATGACATGTACATAGTTCAGGTATTAGATGCTTGAGTGACTGGCTATAGGCCAAGTGGGAGATTGTTGGATAGTTATGACCCATAGCGTCACTGTTTGTAAAAGACATTGTGTTTTTGTACAAAATTAACTATGTAGTAATGAAATTGCCTTTTACCGTTTTGTAATTTATTTACTTTGATATATAAATGGTAAAAGTCCTTATGATTAGTTCCGGATTGAGATGATATGAGACAGTATCAATCCATAAAGGTTTAATCATTAAATATCCCTAGTCGTAGTCTTATCAAGATTGGACATCGATAATGCGGAATATACTAGTATTGCACTTGTGTGCGTTGTGAGGGCATAACGACATAGTTCTCATATATTTAAGTATTGGATACTTATGCAAGTGCGATAGGAGGTTGTGTTTTTCCGATGGTACGGAAAACAACTTCGCTCTGGATTGACCCCGCGGAATCCCATTGGTAGTATGTATATGTGTCAATGGGATTCCGCTTCAGGGTAGGTGTATTTGGTCTTAACCTGAGACTTACATCGCTAGTACTTGCGACTATCGGTAAACTTTGGTTTTGGTCGTCCCGGGCTTTAACAAGTTCTGTGTACGCCTCTTTTGGGTTTATTGAGAATCGTAGTGTATTGGATGTGATGTCAAGACGGAAGTATCACTCCAGACATATGGAGATGATGATCATGTAGGGATTCAGAACTAGTTCTCTATAAGGTTGCAACCATCGGGATAATATGACAAGGTCAGGATTATCCGATTTAAAGAGACTAGTTGCTTGATATCCGATATGTGCTTCGTACGGGGCAGACACTATTCTAGCCCCAGGCCTTGCACGTGATTATCTGATACTGGATGGCAATACATAATACTAAGGTATACTACGCCTGTTATAGATCATATATTCCAGTAAGAATATTTATGGAGAATTGGGTAGGCATGGCGCTTTGCTAGAAGCCAACCTTGTCTCGTAAATCGGTAAAAATGTAGTTTGAGGTACGTACGTGTTCGGATAGTCCGACGACCGTATTTATTGCCGACATATCGAGAGATCTCTTGGGTCGCTTCCCGAAGATTCACCAATGACGTATGATTCGAGCTAAATTAATCTGGGATTAATTGCGGAGAGACTTTATCTTGGATAAAGTACTATTTGAGGTGAGAGAAAGATTAATTTGGAATTAATCATTAAAATAATATATTCAATATATTATTCGAAATTAGATTTCGACGCGAAATTAAAATTAGATTTTAATTCGGGCAAACGAGTTAATTTAGAATTAATTCGTTAGCGACGTGAATAGTGATTTTGCTAGGCTTGATTATTTAATTAAATTCGATTTAATTACGTCGCGACGTAAGTTCGTTAATTTGGAATTAGCGAACCCGAGCCCGGGAGTGTTTGCGGGCCCACTCACATTCCGAATCGAGTGGGGCCCACATGTCACATCAACTATCACATCACATGTCACTTGTTTGATGTGTTTAGGTGAGGTTGTTGGTGAAGAGTGTAAAACACTCCAAATGAAAGAAAGGTGAAAGAATTGTGTCATATACCAACTAAGGTTTGGTATATCAATTATTATTGTTTTTGAAACAATTATTATTGATTTTGGAAATCAAATACACACACTTCACTTCTCCTCTCTCTTGGCCGAAACCTGAAACAGTTTTGCTCTCTCCCATTTTTCATTTTTCTAAGCAAAATTTGTGAAGAAAAGTGTGAAGGATTTTGTTGCAAAATCTTCCATTGAGCTAGCACTCTTTAAGGATCATCAAGAGGTGATAGGGAAACCTATTCTAAGAGCTTGGAATCAAAGAAAATCTTGGAGCTTGGACACTAATTCTTGGAGCACACCTTGGCCGAATCTTGAAGGCATTTGTGGGCTTTTGACGCATCCAAAATCCGATCGTTGTAAGTATGATTCCGCCATATTTCTTCGTTATTCATTCGCATTTCATTGTTCATTATGATCTTGGGACTAATCATAGAAACCAATATATTGACCAAAGCCCATGCCTTATGAAATCAATTGAAAGCCCATCGGGCTTTAATTAAACGAACATTGGATGTTAGTTGGGCTTTGAGACCCGATTAGATTAGATTTGGAATCTAAGTCGTTAAAGAACATTAAAAGGTGTAGTTATTTGATTTGGAATTAAATAAATGAATTAGTATTGAATACGAATTAAATTAGATTTAACAAGTAGTTCGATATAATTCAAAAATTCGTACTTTGAGTACTTATTCTCAAACGAGTTGGACTCGCGCAAAATCAAATCGTTGTTTGTCGGAGGGTACGTCTGTTGAACATCACGTGACACAAATGATGCCGATATTGAGCAGCTTGAACATATGGGGATTGTCTTTGAGATAGAGACCTCGATAGATTTGATCTTACAGTCTCTCCCCGACACTTGGAGTGGGTTCATCATGAACTACAACATGATGAACCAATAGAAGACTCTTAAAGAGTTGATGTCCACGCTGCGTGAGGCAAAGAAGGAGCTACAAAAGAATAAAAAGCACGAGGCGCACTTTGCTTCGACATCTCAGACACCGAGGGCTAGGCCCAAGGCAACTGAAGGTGTGAAAAAGAAAAAGCATAAGAAGAAGGGCAAGGGTAAATCGTCAAAGGCTTCTGGGAAGCCTAAGGACAAGTCTCAGGATGTTTTCCTCTTGTGCGGGAAGCAGGGTCATTGGAAACGTGACTGCCGCGAGTACAAGGCGCTCCAGAAGGAGATAAAGGCTGGCAAGGCACCGGCCTTAGATATGTTTATTATAGAAATAAACATGACTACTTCTAGTTTTAAAAATTGGATTTTTGATTCTGGTTGTGGTACTCACATTTGTACTGATGTGCAGGATCTGCGGATTAGCAAGAAACTGGCGTCAGGAGAGATTGACCTGCGTGTTGGGAATGAGACATCTGTCGCTGTTTTGGCCGTTGGCACTTTTGTTTTGGAACTGCCATCGTGGCATGTACTTGAACTAACAGACTGTTATTATGTACCTATTTTGACTAGGAATATTATTTCTATATCTATGTTAACCCAATGTGGGTATACTTTTGTATTTCGAAACACTGGGTGTTTTATGTATAAAAATGATATATAAATTTGCACTGCTGTTGTAAATAATGGTCTTTATATTTTGAATATAAATCAATCTCAAACATATTCTGTAACAAGCAAAAGGCTTAAAATAAGTCATAAAGATGTGGCATTGTCGTCTGAGATACATAAACAAGACTCGCATATCCACACTTTCGAAGAGTGGGTACTTAGATGAATTTGATCCAAATTCATATGACGTCTGCGAATCTTGCTTATTAGGTAAAATGCCTAAGTCACCTTTTAGCGGTAAATGTGTGCGTGCCACCGAACTGTTAGCCTTTGTTCATAGTGATGTTTGTGGGCCCATGTCTAGCCAGGCTAGAGGTGGATACGAATATTTCGTAACCTTTACGGATGATGCATCACGTTATGGTTATGTGTATCTTATGAGACACAAGTCGGAAACCTTTGAGAAATTCGAAGAGTTTCGACACGATGTTGAAAAACAGACCGGCAAGAGTATTAAGACATTACGGTCGGACCGTGGTGGCGAATACTTAAGCAATGAGTTTCTTGACTACTTGAAAGAATATGGTATTCTTTTACAATGGACTCCTCCTATAACACCACAATTAAGCGGTGTGTCCGAACGGAGAAACCGAACTTTGTTAGACATGGTATGGTCTATGATGAGTCGCACTGAGCTACCTATTTCCTTCTGAAGATATGTATTAAACAGTGCAATACTTATTTTGAATAAGGTTCCGTCAAAGTCTGTTCAACAGTCTCCGTATGAGATATGGACAGGAAAGAAACTGGGTGTAGGCATTGCATTTTTGCATTTGAAACCCGATGATGAGTCTCAATTGGAGGCACTACCTTTTTAGCTAAGGATATTGCGGGAAACGGAGGTCGGAAGGGGAAATTCGGAATAAGTATGTCATCAAGTTCATTCCACAAGTTCACTGTCTTCGTTGGTGCTGCGTTCGTTACTTCGTTCGAACCCCAGACAGATTGCGGACGTTCGTGCCACGTTCTAATCTGCGTTCGAATGGAGTCGGTGTTTCTGGTTTTGCTGCTAGCCTCGCACCCCAGCCCATTTAGCCCCCAAAGCCCATAAAACACATCCCAAATTAAATAATTGAATATTAATTAAAACATTAACTAAATAAGATAATAATTAAATTAATTAAATAATTAAATAAAACATATATCAAACATAAAATAAACAATTACCAACTTAAACTAAAATCATGCCTAATTTAAATAATTCATATACTAAAATTAAAATAAGATATGCCTAATTAAAATCAATCCTAACCAATTAAAGCCAATCACATATTTGACTTCCTAATTCAATAAGATATCCACCAATTTAAATTAGTTGACTTCCTAATTTAAAATATTTTATCCCCCTCAATCTTTGACTTTCCTTGCTAAACACCAAATCATATCCCCTATTTAATGCCAAAATCTCTTCATTGTGAGACAAGGTGAAGCCCTATCCCTTCTCTATATAAACAACCCCTAACCTTAGTCACCCCTCCTCTCGAATCTCTCTAGCTCAGACATACAATTCACACAAGAAATATTAGACATCACAAAAATCACTCCCTTCATCCTTACCCTCACATCACCGAAACTACAAGCACCAAAACAACCCCTAATCACCACCGAAAATCAGTCTCTTTAAACCTCCACACATCACCGAAAATCACACAAAACATAGCAGCCTAAATTACTCCCAAAACAATCCCTAAAATCCCTTAAAACAGTAACATAAAAGACACTTACAATCCTTAAATAACCACACAAACCACACCAAAAAGAACACACAGAACAGTCCATCAAGAACATCAAAACAGTCCACAAACAGTAAGCAGAGGACACAGAGGAAATGGCAGCAAAACCACAAGGAAGCAGCAGTAAAACGGAGGCGGAACAGTAGCTTGAGCGGCCGAACAGCGAAGGAAGAGGCAAACCAGTGAACCAGAAAATTTGCAGAGCTTTACCCCCTTCCGATCTTCGTGAAACGCGAGTCCGAGAGACAGATTAAAAGGTTAGACCTGAGGGTATCTTTCACACTTATTCTCATTTAAATTCTGTATGTTGTTTATTCCCGTATGATATGATCGAGTGCATGGGCTTAGTAAGTGCGATGAAAAGTCCCCTAATTGGAGGGGTTAAAATCCTTCACCACGACGCTCTGCCACACCGATTGATGTGTGTTCGGTTGAATGTGAGATACGTTCAATCGAGCATACTTAGTTTGCTATGATTGTCTTTATTTTCGTATGCATGATTCAATCGAGCGCATGGGCTTAGTAAGTGTGATGTGAGATCCCCTATGGGGAGGGGCTAAAGCCCTTTACCACGATGCTTTGCCGCGCCGGTTGATGTGTGTTCGGTTGGATACAAGATACGTTCAATCGGGCACACTATGTTTAATATTATTGCTTTTAATTCTTTGTATGCATGATTCAGTCGAGCGCATGGGCTTAGTAAGTGTGATGTGAAATCCCCTATGGGGAGGGGCCTAAGCCCCTTACCACGATGCTTTGCCGCGCCGGTTGATGTATGTTCAGTCGAATGCGAGATACATTTGATCGGACATATTGAATTTGACATTGTCATCTTTATTCTTTGTGTTGCATGCATCAGGTCTGGTTCCGTTCGAACGCGTTCTCGGACGCTACACGAATGCGAACCTTCTGTTTATGAGAACGCGTACGCGAACGCACACACACTTTCTTAGTTTCATAATACATCAGGTCTGGTTCCGTTCGAACGCGTTCTCGGACGCTACATGAACGCGAACCTTCTGTTTACCGTTCGCACGCGTTCATGAACGCTACGCAAACGTACACACACTGTCTTGGTTTCATAATGCATCAGGTCTGGTTCCGTTCGAACGCGTTCTCGGACGCTACACGAACGCGAACCTTCTGTTTAGCATTCGCACGCGTTCACGAATGCTACGCGAACGTACACACACTGTCTTAGTTTTTTTAATGCATCAGGGCTGGTTCCGTTCGAACGCGTTCTCGGACGCTACACGAACGCGAACCTTCTGTTTACGGTTCGCACGCATTCACGAACGCTACGCGAACGAACACACACTGTCTTAGTTTCATAATGCATCAGGTCTGGTCTCGTTCGAACGCGTTCTAGGATGATACACGAACGCGAACCCTCTGTTTACCGTTCGCACGCGTTCTCAAACGCTACGCGAATGTGTACCCAGTGAATTGAGTCCTCTCCATTAGATTTAACGCATAGTTTTTCCTAGTAGCTATCCCCATATGTATGAATATGAACGTGTTTAATGTATTACAATTCATATGCTTATATCATGATAACATTTGAGTATTATTTCTTGCGGTATATCGGATGGAAACCCAGACGTAAATTTCGTAGCCGATTCCGAATGGACGGTAGTGCGGTCTGTACTTGGGATACAATTCCACGTACCACTTGGAAAAGTGCCCATATGTGTGCTTGTATGGTTAATATATGTGCTTGTGTTTTCTTGAATGTAATATGCAAATGAAGTTGTATGTTCGTTGCTACTTTGATATATTTTAAGCATGCAATTTTAGATGTGAGATATGTGTGAAATGTGTGCATAAGTCTTATTTTGCATATGAGAATTTAGAAGCATGATACTTTTGGAAATAAGTGTTACTTAAGCTTGATTAAATTATCATATAAATCCTTTCATTACAAGTGACATAAGTAAGGGACCATTCCGAGCCCAACGGTTTGAGGTCTTCCCTTGCGAGGGGTGAGTGCGGCCTTAAATCTTTGTCCCGGTTCACACCGGGTGGCGACTCCATGTTATTTAGTACTTCCCAACTAGGCCGCGAGCCTAGAACAGTGTCGCCCATGTAGCTGTGTTCCCTCAGTCTGGCGACTCCACTGGGGATAGAGAATTGGCCCTGAAATATTGTCTTGTAATGTTTGGATTTATGTTTTAATTGACCATATCTATAGTGGATAAAGTGGGGGTTTAATCAAGGGCACTTTGAGGCTAGGTAATGGTTTGGTGTCTTCCTTCACTCACTACCTTTCTAGAAGGAAAAACTGTGAGGACACATATATGGCCATCTACTCGTAGCCTTTGTGATGGACTAATTTGGAGGACTCGTTGTTTATTCCTGACACCAAGCGATAAGAGCCTAAGAGGCTTTGGGTACTTAAGTGAGCCTCGCTCCACCTTCCCTCTGGGGAATCTACAACAGGAAATCCATTTGACAGTCCGTCACACACCATAGCTCATTGGCACGTACCTTAGTGTATAAAAAAGGATGCGCTCAGTTGGTCGCTTGAACCCTCGAGTGGGGAGACCTAGTTGTGGGCTATCCTTCGCCGGTGAGAGGCTTTGTCCATACTCTTGCAAATCCACCCATAGACCGGTTTGTATGGTTAAAGTAACAATTATTTCCTTGAGAATGTGCTTATGGACCATCCTCATTTGGATGCAGTTGGACTATTATCAGAAATGCGGGCTTGCTGGGCCATTTAAACTGGGGCAAGTTCGTACCGTATAACTATTAGGCCCAAGGCTTATGAAATGTTGATGGGCCATTATGTAAAAATTATTATGTTATGTCTGAATTATCTCTATTATATGCTTGTGTTTGGGAACATCGTCGTGTGGATCCATTTGGACCATTTGTCATGGGATATGGGCTTGTTGGGCCATTTAAACTGGGACAAGGACGTATTCCATGACTATTGAGCTAAAGGCGTCTAAGTGTTGATGGGCCACCTTGTGTTTGTGTTCGGAACATTACCATTTGGATTTAGTTGGGCTTCTTGTAATAAGATGTGAACTCGTTGGGCCATTTAAACTGGAATGGGCTCGCTCCTATGACAATTAGCCCGAAAGATTCTAAAATGGTAGCGGGCCGATTTGTTTGAAAATTTCAAATTGATTTAGTATGTTATATATGTCACATGCATCTCATGCACCTCATGCATACATATATCATGTTAACACCATCTATGTCTTAAAAGACAACATAGATACCGTTTGGGTTAGAGAAGGGACAAGGCTCACTAAAAGAACAAGTATGAGTGAATCCGATAATGAGGTGTCCCGTATGGATCAGTTAGAGAACAGTCTCGCCAAAGTCACTGAACAGTTGCAGGCTTTGACTACTGCTGTGGCTGGTATAGCCGGGTCTCGTGCTGGGGGTAGTTTTGGGGATGCAAGACAAGAGGAACCTCCGAACAGATTAGGGGATGATACCCCCACTTTTGATGATGATATGGCAGAGTATGCAGCGGGCAGAGTATCTGGGTCTCAGGCAGAGTTACAGAAACTTTGGGATCAGATTGAGTCGATTACCCGCAAGATGAGGGGTAAGAATGAGGATTTGCTGGATTTTGACACACTGACTTTCGAGGAATAGTTGCCGGCACAGTTCAAGATGCCAGATATGGCTAAGTTTAACGAGAATGGGGATCCGAGGGTGCATCTCCGACAGTTTGTATCAGTCATGAGTTCAGTTGGCTTATCTCAGCGCCAAATGTAGAAAATGTTTGGAATGTCGCTTGAAGGAGCTCCCGTGGTATGGTACCACAGTTTGGAGAAGAAAGTGAAGGAAGATTGGAGGGAGTTGGCCGATGCTTTCTTGAAGCAGTGTGTCACTGACTTGGAGATCGATCTGTCACTCCGTGATCTGGAGAATGTTAAGCAAAAAGCGGAGGAGAGTTT
>SKCR01038305.1:0-46337 GCA_019454045.1 Zanthoxylum bungeanum | reverse complement strand
ACCCATGTCGTTCTCCGATGGCTCCACATAACATACTTTACAACATTACATGTCTCTCACTACTCGTACTCCTCTGAAAATACAACACATCATCATATGCCTTCTGTGGTGTTAAAGGAATGATAGTAATGACTTTCCCACCATATTTGACCTTATATCTATTCTGTGTCCATATCATAAGTTACCTGGAAACTTATCCAAGGCTTGCCCAATGATATATCTGTAGTAACCATAGGAAATACGTCACACACTACCTCATCAATATATTTTTCCCCAATAGCAAAAATAACCACAACTCTATGACTAACCTCAACCTCGCCAAATTCACTTATCCACAAGTAGGGTCTATCCATAGGTATTAATGGTAATCCCAACTTTTCCACTATTGTAGTACTAGCAAAATTAGTAGGATCCTTTCTGCTGATGATCATACTACACGCTCTAGAGTTGATGCGGCATCTCGTACGAAAGACGAAAGACCAAATTATTTTGAAAACTTCTATCCATTGGTCTCAAATTCTCTTTCCATCTCAGAACACAAAAAAACTAAATAAAAACACAAAGTAAAGATAGAAATATCAGACCTTGTGAACCCTAAGCTCTGATACCAATGACGCGGAACTCACTTGGAGGATTAGGCCAAGCAAAACTCCTCGCAACGGACAGAACCCCAAGAGCCGCGAATTCGATTTTGTAGGAACAAAACCCTTCCAAGGCCACAGAGAATACCCACAAAGAACTTGTCTTTGAGAACTGTAGGCAAGGCATTTTTACACATACTGATGAGAAGCTTGAGGCTTTGGATAGGAAATTTACAGATATGATGGAGAACATGAATACTGCTTTGGAGAGATTGTCAAAGAGTGTCGAGAGTATTCAAACTGGTAGCGGTCCCAGAGTACCAACCACCTCAGAATGTACCACCACCTCACAATGTGCCAATCGCCGTGTTACCACCACAGTATGTACACCAAATGAGAGGAAGCTGAAAATGATTTGATGATTCTGATGGTTTTGATGATGGTGGAGGAGCGATTTCCGCTGGGCATGATAGGAGGCCTAATAGAAGGTTTGATAGGAGGAATGATAGGAGGGATAGACGGTTTGATGAGAGAGGTGCATTTGATGCCAGAAAGAGAGGGATTCTGATTCGAGAGGAGAGGATATGGTAGGCTAGTAGAGTAGATGTAGATGGTGATCTAGGTAGCATCAAGATCAAGATACCAACATTCCAAGCAAGAATGATCCTGAAGCTTATTTAGAATGGGAAAAGAAAATAGAATTGATTTTCAACTGTCATCACTACTCAGACGAGAAGAAGATCAGTCTAGCAGCAATTGAGTTTACCGATTATGCTATGATTTGGTGGGATCAGCTTGTCTCTACTCGAGGAGAAACTATGAGAGACCGGTTCAGACATGGGCAGAACTTAGGGGTCTCATGAGAAAGAGATTTATACCCAGCCATTACTATAGGGAGTTGTATCAGAAACTACAACATCTGTATCAGGGGACCAAAAGTGTTGAGGACTATTACACAGAGATGGAAGTGCCATGATCAGGGCAAATGTAGTTGAGGATGCAGAAGCTACTATGGCACGGTTTCTAGGGGCTTGAATAGAGAGATTTACAAACATGGTGGAGTTGACATCATTATGTTGATTTGGAGGATATGCTTCACATGGCTATCCAGGATAGAAAGGCAACTCAAGAAAAAGTCAACATCCAGATTGGACTCAGGCTACTTCTACATGGAAAGGGAAATGGGTTCCGAATGAGAAGCGAGATGGAGGCTTGACAAGCCTAGAGGCGAATTCAGTGGAGGCTTTAATAAGCCTAGGGCCGAACCTAGTGCCAAGGGTAAAGAGGCTGCAGAACCGAGCAAAACTAGGCCAAAACCTGAGGGTGTGCAGCTGCTAGAACTAAAGATGTCAAGTGTTTCAAGTGTTTGGGGCAGGGACCAATAGCTTCACAATGTCCCAATAGGCGTACCTTAGTGATTGATAAAAAGAGTGGAGAGGTGTACTCTACCGATAGTGAGTGTTGAGGAGGAGATGCCAGAGTGGAGGATGCTAGTGACCATGAGGGAGCTGCATACCCGCTGGATAACTTATCCTTAGTTGTCAAGCGTGCTTTGAGTGCAACATGTTTGTAGAGGATGAGAGTGTGTGCAGCAGAGGGGAGAACATATTCCATACTAGGTGTCGTGTGAATGGCAAGGGGTGTAGTATGATCATGATGGGGGCGTTGTACTAATGTTGCTAGCACAGCTTTGATTGAGCGATTGGGGTTGAGTTGCTTGAGACACCCGTAAGCCTTACAGTTGCAGTGGTTAAATGATTGTGGGTTGTCCCGCGTCTCGGAACAGTGAATATGCTCTCAACTGGGCGATTTGCTTCTTCTCCTTCGTGTGTACCTGGATCTCTTTGGTCTTCTACCAAATTGATTCTCTCTCTCAGATCTGGGCTTTTACTAAAGTTATTTTCCCTAGAAACCTAAACCTAGATCTGTTTTCAATTCGCCACCCTTTCTCTTTGCCTAGACCGCATCTCCCTCTTATCCCTTCATCTCAGATCTTCCATTTTCGATCTGGTTTCCCTTTTCCGTCAACCCCCCCCACCTTTCGTCTTCGCGTTCTGCCCTTTCCTTTCCTTTCCCCCTTTTTTTTTTTTTTTTTTTTTTGTCTCTTCCATGGCTTCGTCTTCAGGTGTTCCGTTTGTGGGGCCTCGCCTCCCTGGAATTGGCCGTAAGGCAATCAGGGCTGTCTTGGTGTCCGCCCCTGCCTCGCCTCCTCTGTCAGTCCCGGCGCCGTCGTTGGTGTGTTGTCCTGTTGATGGCCCTGTGGGCTGTTCTAGTCAGCATGGATTTGGTCCTTCCCCTGTGGCTGTTTGCGAAATTGAGAGTATTGGTGTAGGTGCCACGGGTAATGTATTGGGCAGTGAGGCTGTAGGTGAAGTGAAGTGTTTGTTGGAGGAGAATTTGGATTTAGTTCAGGGGCTGCTTGTGCCATTGAATGTGTGCCGAGTCCTGTTGGGGATAGTGGTCATGCTGGTTGTCTGGTTAGAAGAGCTGTTGATGGCCTGACCTCTGGTAAGGGCGTTATAACTGGGGCTGATAATGCTGTTTGTGTATCTGGTTTGTTGATGCAGGGATTCTGTGGGAAGGTTGGTTTCTAATCCAGTGGCAGTGAAGACTGGACTGGAGAGTGGTGAGGTTGTTCTTGGCTCTGGTCGTAGTAGTCTGCCTGAGTTGGGCGTTCCTTCTAACTCTGCAAATGCTACCTGTGTTCCTGGAATTAGTATTGGCATAGATGGTGTTACTGAACATGGATCTGGTATGATGAATGATAGGGCTATGGGGCAGAATCTTGCCCAATTATCTGGTAGAAGTTTGACGGGTGTTGCCTTGGGTGCGTGTCAGGATGCTAGGCCTGCAGTTCCTTTCCGGTAGTAGAAGGTGGGGGTTTACTGGTGGCCCTAAAAGTTATGCCCACAGCACTGAATGGTGCTATTGGAGTTGACAATCTCGATTCGTCTTTTGCTTCCACATCTTTACATTATGTCAAACCTGATATTATTGATGGTAAAGTTGTTGTATGCCCTCCAGCAGAAGTTTGGAAGAAGGGAGTGTGTACTGGCAGAATACTTTAGTTGGTTATTTGTGGGGAAAACGTCTACCCTCCAAACTGTCAATTCTATTGCACACAAGTTATGGGGAAGGATGGGTTTGTTAGAATTCCTTACGTCCGAGAATGGTTTCTTTTTGTTTAGATTCAATAGCCTTCAAGAGGCTGGTGTGGTGTTGGATGGAGCCCCTTGGCATATGGCTAATAGGCCGTTGATTTTAAAACTTTGGCATTCTAATTTATCTTTGACTAAGGAGGATTTGTTCAAGGTCCCGGTCTGGCTCAAACTGTTTGACCTTCCTTTCTCTTTATGGACGGCGAAAGGGATTAGCTGTGTGGCAAGTGCTGTTGGGAAACCTCTTAATGTTGACTATATTACCCAGTCCAGGAAACGTCTCAGCTTTGCTCGTGTGTGTTGAGATTGATGCTCGGAGCCCCCTTATCGAGGAGATTGTGTTCCAACACCCTAATGGCACTAGGGTTCCTATTAGGGTTGAGTTTGAATGGGTTCCTGTGAAATGTTCCACTTGTGAAGTTTTGGGCACTCGGTGAATTCGTGCCCAGAAAGGCACCTAGTAAGGAGATTAAAGTTTTCCTCAGCCTGCTATTCCTAAGCCACATCCTCCGAATAAGGATGCTCCTTTTGATTCTGCTAAGGCTCAGGAGGGGGCTTGGATCCCGGTCACTAAAAATAAGAAAGGTAAGGGTACTTCTTTGAACATCATGTTAGTTCGAGTGATGTGGTGCCTCTGATTGCTGAGAGAATTCTTGTTTTGGGTGAGGGTTCTTCTAATGGGTTGAATCCGACTTTGGTTACTCATTCTCTGCCTGTGATTTCTTCTGAGACTGCTTCTATGGTTATAGATGGTAATTTGAAAGGGGAAAACTCCATTGACTCTTCACAACTTGGTGAGGATCTTCCTTATACTGAGGTAAATGAGTGCTCGCTGTCTGCAGTTTATGATTCGCCTACTCCGTTGGTTAACAGTTTGGCTATTAAGGCTGTTGACTCCCTGGAATCTAAGAAATTGACTTATGGTAACAAATCCAAAAAGGGTTCAGGTGGGAAAAGGAGTCAGAAGTGGAAGTCTTCTGGAGGGGGTCGTCGACGTTGATTTGTGGTTTGGCCTTTTTTCATCTGTTTTATGATTTTTGGTTGTTGGAATATTAGAGGTCTCAATGACCCTTTAAAACATGCTGAAGTCAGGAGGTTTTTTAGTGAGGAGAAGCTCTCGTTGTGTGGTTTAGTTGAAACCAAGGTTAAGGAGGTTAATCTTATGAATGTCTCTCGTGCGATTAATCCTTCTTGGAAGTTTTTGCCATTCTGATATTAGTCTGTTTGGTCGTATCTGGGTTTGTTGGAATCCTAGTGATGTTGTTGTTAGCATTATTCATTCAGTTTCTTCAGCTCACAGTTAGTATCTTACTGCCGTGACTCGTGGTCCTATTCTGGGCTCTGAATGTTTGTTGGTTTTAGTGGTTTAGCGTGAATGTGAGTTGCGGATTGACGCTGGCTTGAGAACTTTGGGCTGACCTGCTTAATTGTGGTAGTATGGTTGATGATTCCCCATGGCTTGTTTTAGGTGATTAATCTATCCTCATCCGTCCGTTGAGCATAGTGGTGGATCTGTGCTTGGCCAGCTTGGAAAGATGACTGGGTTGTGTTTGGGTCAAGCTGGCTTGGATGATCTGCAGTATTCTGGGTGTAAGTTTACTTGGTTTAATAAGCAGATTCAGTCTCCTATTTGGCGCAAGTTGGACCGTGTTCTGGTAAATCCTTCTTGGGAGTGTATTTTCCCGGGTTCTTCTGGCCCGCTTTCTTCCTTTCCCGGATTTCTGATCACTCTCCTATGGTTTGTTAAGCTTGCAGAGCTTCCTAAAAGGAAAATTCCCTTTAAATTCTTTCAGTTTTGGGTGGATCATCCTGATTTTCTTTCTGTTGTGGCTAGGGCTTGGGATATTGATGTTCATGGTACTCCAATGTTCCGGTTATGTTGTAAGCTAAAGAATGTTTAAAGCAGCTTTGAAGAAATTTAATGTTGAGCATTTCTCTAAAATTCTTGTCGTGTTTTGGAGATCAGGAAGGAGTTGGATAGAGTTCAATGTGCTTTACAGGACTTCCCCAGTGACCCTGCTCTGTTAGCTGAGGAAGCTCGTCTTTCAGTGAGAGTTATGGTGATTTGAGTCGGGCTGAAGAAGGCTTTAATAGACAGAAATCTCGTGTTCAGTGGCTTAACCTTGGGGATCAGAATTCTAAGTTCTTCTTTACCGCTATGAAGAGTTTTCATGGCCGTAGTAAGGTTACTTCTATTACTAAAGAGATGGTACCCGAGTGGAGGAAGAAGATGCTTGGTTAGAGATGAGATTGTTTCTTTTTTTGAGTCCCTTTTTGGTCCTCAGCACCGTCAGCAGGATTTTGATAGGGTGACCCTCCATTCTGCTATTACTAGACATGTGACTGAGGAGCAGAGTATGGCTCTTCTCGTGAGGTTGAGGATGAGGAGATTAAGGCTGTTTGTTCGGGCTGAAAGACAATAAAGCTCCAGGTCCGGATGGGTTTAATTCGGGTTCTTTAAGAAGTGTTGGAATATTGTGGGGGATGATGTCTTATGTGCTATTCATTCATTCTTTTCTTCTGGACGTCTTTGAGGCAGGTAAATGCTACATCCATTGCTCTGATTCCTAAGATTCCTAACCCTTCCCAGGTTAAGGATTATAGGCCCATTTCTTGCTGTAACACCATTTACAAGTGCATTGCTAAGCTGATTGCGAACAGAATTAAGGTCATTCTCCCTTCAGTGATCAGTCATAATCAATCTGCTTTTGTCGAGGGAAGGCGTATTAGCGACAATATTCTCTTATGTCAGGAATTGGTTCGGAATTATCACCGGAATGGCGGTTCCCCGAGGTGTGCTCTTAAGATAGACTTGATGAAAGCTTATGACACTGTTCGTTGAGATTTTTTGGTTGAGGTTCTGAGGACTGTTGGTATTCCTGAGAGGATGGTGGGTTGGATTCAGGAGTGTATGACTACTACGAGATTCTCTGTTTCTATTAATGGTGAGCTGCATGGTTTTTCTCTGGGGGTCGTGGGTTGCGACAAGGTGATCCTATGTCTCCTTATCTTTTTGTTTTGGCTATGGAAGTTTTATCAGGCCTTCTTCGTAATATGGCTACTGATCCGGGTTTCCAGTTCCACTGGCGGTGTTCAAAGGACCGTCTTACTCATCTCTGTTTTGCAGATGACCTTATGATTTTTTGTAAAGCAGATGCATCCTCTGTTTCTTTGATCAAGGATTGTATTGGGCAGTTCAGTGGTTTATCAGGTTTAATTCCGAATCCAGCTAAGAGTCATCTCTTCTCTTCTGGCATCTCTCTTTCTATGCAAGACCACTGCGAGATGTGTTGAGATTCCAGGTGGGGACTCTTCCTGTGAGGTATTTGGGGGTTCCTTTGATCTCTACTAAACTTAGGGCCTCTGACTGTGCTTCTCTTGTGGATCGTATTGTTATGCGTGCTAAAAGTTGGAGTTGAAGTTTCTCTCTTATGCAGGTCGGCTCCAGCTTATAAAGTCTGTTTTGTTCTCCATTCAAGTTTATTGGTCTTCTTTATTTATTCTTCCTAAGTCAGTGATTAGGAAGGTTGAGACTATCCTTCGTTCTTTCCTTTGGAAGGGTAGTGCGCTTATCACTACTGGGGGTAGAGTAGCTTGGAGCAAAATTTGTTTACCTCTTAAGGAGGGGGGTCTGGGTATAAAGAGTCTGGAAGCTTGGAATAGAGCAGCTATTGTCAAGCATATTTGGTTTCTCTGTCTGGTCAGGTTTCTTCTTCTGGTCTACTTGGGTTTACTCTTATTTACTGAGGGGGAGAAGTTTTGGGAGATCCCTCATCCTTCTGATTGCTCTTGGAGTTGGCGTAAGATTTTGGAGCTTCGTTCTTGGTCCCGTCGGCGGCGGAGAGTGAGTATTGGGAATGGTGAGTCGACTTTATTGTGGTTTGATAATTGGCATCCTGTAGGCCCGATTGAGTACTCATTGGGCGAGAGAGTGATTTATGATTCTGGCTTGGATAGGATGGCGACAGTTGCTTCCATTATCTCTGATTCTGCTTGGCATTGGCCCCCTTCTAGATCTGCTTGCTCTTGTTGATTTGGCTCAGACTCACCTTCCGTCTCCTTCTAGTTTGAGGGAGGATATGCTGGTTTGGGAAGATGATAGACATGGGAAATTTTCTGTGGATTGTGCCTGGAATGCTTTGAGGTCGAGGAGACCCGAGATGCCTTGGTCCGAGTTGTCTGGTTCCGGAATCTATTCCCCGCCATTCTTTTCTTCTTTGGATGTCCATTCAGGGAGGCCTGTTGTACTCCGGACAGTCTAATGAAATTTGGTATATCCTCTTGCTCACGGTGTATCCTTTGTGGTTGTTCGAGTGAGGACATCGATCATCTTTTTTTCAGTGCCTTTTCATTGAGGGTTTGGTCGTCTGTGTTAGCCATGTGTGGTTTAGACTGGAGTTTGAGATTGGCGCCAAACTGTTGAGTGGCTTTGTCAGTTCTCTGATGCCTCTTTATATCATCTTCTGGTTCGTCTGTCCTTTGCAGCGTCGTCAGTTTACCATATATGGAGGGAGAGGAATGCTCGCACTCATGATATGCCTCTTAGGCCAGTTTCTGTCTTCTATATGATATTGTTTGATGTTCGGAATCGTGTTAGTTCTTTACGTAAGGTGACTCCATCTTATGACAATAAATGGCTTCACCTTTCGTGGCACTTGCCCGATGACATCTTTAGTTGATCTCTGTAGCCGTTGGCTTTCTTCTAGGAGGGCTTGTCCTCTCTAGATCCTGGGGGATGCCCCTTTGCTCTTGTATTGTTTTCTTTTGGTTATAATACTTACCTTATCCAAACCAAAAAAAAAGCAAGTACTGTTGAGCTTTACCATTGGGCCATACACATATGATGTCCTGTGTTGATGTGAACCGATGCATGCAGGACATATTCTTTTGGGCAGGCCGTGGCAGTTGATAGAAGGTGATTCATGATGGGTTCAAGAACAAGTACTCTTTCCAGCATAAGGGAAAACCCATACATATACCACTAACCTGCACAAGTCCATGAAGATCAGGTTAAGTTGCTGCAACTTGAGCGTGACAAAGAGAGAGCGAAGGGAACAACACACCACCTTGGGTGAGACTAGTGAGAGCGGTGTAGCTGGTGGTGAACAGAGAACAATAGGCCAAGGCCGTGGGAGTTTCCAAGGGGAGTGTGAGTGTGAGATGAACCGTAAGGGCGAAACAAAGTGGAGGGAGAGTTAAAAGAGAGTTTCTACATGGGTGAGGGTGAAGCAAGGAAAGCGTTCAAGGCTAGCAAGCTCATGTTATTGTTAGTCTATAAGGAGCCTCATATTTATTTTACTAACTCTGACCATTTGCTTCCTGTGTCTATTTCATCTCTTTTGCAGGATTACAGTGACGTACTGACAGAGGACATACTAGTGGGCTTCCACCCATTAGAGGTATTGAACACCAGATAGACTTCATACCTGGAGCAGTCATTCCTAACAGACCGGCTTATAGGAGCAATCCCGAGGAGACAAAGGAGCTACAAAGGCAAGTACGGGAGTTGATGGACAAGGGGTATGTAAGGGAAAGCATGAGTCCTTGTGTAGTACCAGTGCTTCTAGTTCCTAAGAAAGATGGGACATGGCGTATGTGCGTTGACTGCCGAGCTATCAACAATATTACGGTAATGTATCGTCACCCCATTCCTAGGCTAGATGACATGTTGGATGAATTGCATGGTTCCAAAATTTTTAGTAAGATTGATTTAAAGAGTGGATACCATCAAATTTGCATGAGAGAGGGAGATGAGTGGAAAACTGCATTTAAGACTAAGTATGGCTTGTATGAATGGTTAGTTATGCCATTTGGTCTCTCAAACGCACCTAGCACATTTATGAGATTGATGAATCATGTTATGCGTGCATTTTTAGGTAAGTTTGTTGTGGTTTATTTTGATGACATCTTAGTTTATAGTAAAACAGTAGATGAGCATGTAATGCATTTGGAGCATGTACTTGATGTTTTACGAAAAGAACAATTGTATGCTAACTCTGACAAATGCACATTTTGCATGGATAGAATTGTTTTTCTTGGCTTTGTTGTGAGTGTAGATGGCATCGAGGTAGATGTGGAGAAGGTAAAGGCAATTCAGGAATGGCCTACACCAACTACAGTGACAGAAGTCCGAAGCTTTCATGGGTTAGCGAGCTTCTATAGGAGATTTGTCAAGGACTTCAGTAGCATTGCCGCGCCATTGACTGAGGTAGTAAAGAAGACAGTTGTTTTCAATGGGGCGAGGCGCAAGAACGAGCATTCCAGGACCTTAAATTGAAGTTATGCAGTGCACCCATTTTAGCACTACCCAACTTCGAGAAGACATTTGAGATTGAGTGCGACGCATCAGGGTTAGGTATTGGAGCAGTTCTCATGCAAGAGAAGCGGCCAATAGCCTATTTTAGTGAGAAGCTGAATGGAGCCGCTTTGAGGTACCCCACGTATGACAAAGAGTTATATGCGCTTGTGAGAGCACTTGAGACATGGCAGCACTACTTGTGGCCTAAAGAGTTCGTGATCCACACCGACCATGAATCATTAAAACACTTGAAGGGTCATGGTAAGCTGAATAAGCGACACGCAAAATGGATGGAATTCGTTGAGTCATTTCCATATGTTATACGCTACAAGCAAGGTAAAGAAAACATAGTGGCTGATGCATTATCTCGCAGGTATGTTTTACTTACTTCAATGCATGCACGGATGTTGGGATTTGATTTGATTAAGGAATTATATGAGTGTGATTCTGATTTTGGTGAGATTTATGCTACTTGTGCAAAGTCATCTTTTGGAAAGTTTTACATTCATGACGGATTCTTATTTAAAGCGAACAGGTTGTGTGTTCCTGCTTGTAGTATGCGTGAGTTGCTTGTGAAAGAAGCGCATGGGGGAGGTTGATGGGGCATTTTGGATTACTAAGACTTTAGCTATTTTACATGAGCACTTTTATTGGCCCAAAATGAAACGTGATGTTGAGCGTATTTGTGATAAGTGTCTAACATGTAAGCATGCTAAATCTAAATTAATGCCACATGGTTTGTATACTCCTTTGCCTGTACCTAGTGAACCCTGGGTTGATATATCGATGGATTTTGTGTTAGGTTTGCCTAGACAAAGAGGGGTAGAGATTCAATCTTTGTTGTAGTTGATAGGTTTAGTAAAATGGCTCATTTCATTGCATGTCATAAAACGATGATGCTACAAACATTGCAGATTTATTTTTCAGAGACATAGTGCGACTCCATGGTATACCTAGGAGTATTGTATCTGATAGAGATGTTAAGTTCCTTAGCCATTTTTGGAAGGTGTTGTGGGCTAAACTAGGCACCAAATTATTGTATTCTACCACATGTCATCCACAGACTGATGGACAAACAGAGGTAGTTAATAGGACTTTATCTCAATTATTGCGCACTATAGTTGGCAAGAATTTGAAGAGTTGGGAAGATTGTTTGCCATTTATTGAGTTTGCATATGATCGTAGCATTCATTCTTCTACATCATTTTCACCTTTTGAAATTGTTTATGGTTTTCAGCCACTAACTCCATTGGATTTGTTACCTTTGCCTGTTGATGAGCATGTGGGGCTAGATGGAAAAAGGAAAGCCGATTTGGTGAAGCACATACATTTTTTTTTTTGGATAAGGTAAGTATTATAACCAAAAGAAAACATTTTTTTTTTTGGTGAAGCACATACATGAGAAAGCAAGGGAACACATACAGCGAAAGAATGAGCAATATGCTTCTCATGCTAATAAGGGCAGAAAGCATGTGGTATTTCAGCCTGGAGATTGGGTTTGGGTACACATGCGCAAGGAGAGATTTCCTGAACAACGTAAATCTAAGCTACAACCGAGAGGGGATGGTCCATTTCAAGTTTTGGAACGGATTAATGACAATGCATACAAGCTGGATTTACAAGGTAAGTATAATGTGTCTGCTACATTTAATGTTTCTGACTTAACTCCTTTTGATGCAGGTACAGATTCGAGGTCGAATCCTTTTCAAGAGGGAGGGGATGACATGATCCAGGCCGACAACAAACCAAAGGACGCATTACAAGTACCAAAAGGGCCAATTACGAGGCAGAGGACCAAAAGACTCAGAGAAGCAATGGCGGGATTAGTTCAGAGTTTTATGGCCGACTGCAACAAACAAATAGAGATGCATGTGGGCTTCGATGGAAAGGGCCCAAAACCATTTCACTTGGCCCAAATCAGTTTAGAATAAAGCTTCCTAGGCATTTGAAGACTTAAAGACTTGATATTTGTGTAATTTCGTTTTTAAGGGCATTGTTGTCTTTATGCCTTTAGGGTTTCTTTTTGTAACACTATTTAAGCTTACTTTCTTCTTCATTTGAGGGCAACCAACGAATTTGTAAACTCAAAAGCTTAAAGCTTTGGCTATGGCCGAATTATTGTAAGGGAGGGATTCCCCTTTTCAAGTTTGAATCGACTTATCTAAGTTTTGGCAAACTTAGTGGCGTCTCCATTGCTAGCAAAACACTACAAGGATTCCTCTTAAAGGTTCTCAAGGGCAAGTTCTTTGTGGGTCTTCTTTGTGGCCTTGGAGGGTTTTGTTTCTACAAAAATCATATTCGCGGTTCTTGGGGTTCTGTCCGTTGCTTGGGGTTTGCTTGGATTTCGAATCCAAGTGGGTTCTTGTCACTCACGGTCTCACAAGCATTTCCTTCACCATGTAACTCACAACAACACACTCATAACTCTTGGCTCATAAGCATTCTCACCGACTTTAGCGCTAATGATCTACTCTCATTAAAACCCTTAGTCACTATTTCATTTTGTTGTCGTACACATTCCTTACAACAAATTCTTCAACTATCTCATTGCCATGTCGTTCTCTGATGGCTCCACAGAACATACTTTATCACCATTACCATGTCTCTCACTACTCGTACTCCTCTGAAATACAACACATCATCATATGCCTGATGTGGTGTTAAAGGAATGATAGTAATGACTTTCCCACCATATGACCTTATATCTATTCTTGTCCATATCATAAGTTACCTGGTTAAACTTATACCAAGGCTTGCCCAATGATATATCTGTAGTACTAATAGGAACTACGTCACACACTACCTCATCAATATATTTTCCCCAATAGCAAAACTAACCACAACTCTATGACTAACCTCAACCTCGCCAAATTCACTTATCCACAAGTAGGGTCTATCCATAGGTATTAATGGTAATCCCAACTTTTCCACTAGTGTAGTACTAGCAAAATTAGTAGGATCCTTTCTGCTGATTATCATACTACACGCTCTAGAGTTGATGCGGCATCTCGTACGAAAGACGAAGACCAAATTATTTTGAAAACTTCTATCCATGGTCTCAAATTCTCTTTCCATCTCAGAACACAATAAAAACTAAATAAAAAACACAAAGTAAAGATAGAAAAATCAGACCTTGGAACCCTAAGCTCTGATACCAAATGACGCGGAACTCACTTGGAGGATTAGGCCAAGCAAACCCCTCGCAACGGAAAGAACCCCAAGAGCCGCGAATTTGATTTTGTAGGAACAAAACCCTTCCAAGGCCACAGAGAATACCCACAAAGAACTTGTCTTTGAGAACTTTAGGCACTGCATTTTTACACATAAGTCCCTATGATGAGTCTCATTTTGGAGACACTACCTTTTAAGTCACGGAGGTCATGGGAAACGGACATCGGAAGGGGAAATTCAGAATAAACAAGGTTCACTGTTTTCGTTCGTGCTACGTTCGTGTTTACGTTCGAACGTCAAATGGATTGCGGGCGTTCGTGCCACGTTCGAGGAAGCGTTCGAACGGTGTCGGTAATTCTGGTTTTGCTGCTAGCCTCACATCCAGCCCAATTAGCCCCCAAAGCCCATAAAACACATCCCAATTTAAATAAATAAATATTAATTAAAACATTAACTAAATAAGATAATAATTAAATTAATTAAATAATTAAATAAAACATATACCAAACATAAAATAAACAATTACCAACTTAAACTAAAATCGTGCCTAAATTAAACAAATTACATACTAAATCAACAATATAATCATACCAAGTTAAAATCAATCAACCAATATATTATTCCTAACTTAAAATATTGTATTCCTAAACCAAGCCAATCAAATATTCAACCTTCCCTATCTAGCCAAGATTTGTCCCCCCCTCAATCTTTGACTTCCCTTAACCAAACCAAATCAAATCCCTCTTTAATTAGCCAAATCCCTTTCCTTGTCAAGCCCAACCCTTTTGCCTATAAAAAGAACCCTTCACCAACCTTCTCAACCCTAGTCCCTAGTCCCTAGCTCATACACAACACACAAGAAAATTACAGGAAGAAGACACCCAACAAACAGTAAGCAAAAGATAAAGAGGAAACGGCAGCGAAACCACAAGGAAACAATAGCAAAAGACGGAGAACGACGACTCAAAACAGTAAGACAACGAACGAGAACAGTGAACCAGTGAACCGGGAGAGTTGCGGAGCATCCACCCTTCCGACGATCGTGTACCGTACATCCGAGAGGTGATTTAAAAGGTTAGACCTGAGGGTACCTTTTCATTAGTTTATATTCGTTTTTTTTTACTATTATTGAATTCTATTCGCATGAGAGTCGTTTATGGATGCATGTTGTGGCTTGAATGAAATGGAAGAGTGTCGTCTCTTGTGGTATATAGGATGGAAACCCAGACGTAAATTCCGTAGCCGAATCCGAATGGACGGTAGTGCGGTCTGTACTTGGGATACAACTCCACGTACCACTTGAGTAAACGGCACCTTCTCTTGTTTTGTGTTGCTTTTATTTATTTATTTTTCGTCACTTAAATTCTGCATGTTGCTTATTTATGCATGACTCAATCGAGCGCATGGGCTTAGTAAGTGGAATGAAAGATCCCCTATGGGGAGGGGTTAAAGCCCTTTACCACGATGCTTTGCCGCGCCGGTTGATGTGTGTTCGGTTGGATGCAAGACACGTTCAATCGGACATACTTAGAATAATATGATTGTCTTTATGTTTGTATGCATGATGTGATGTGACGCGCATGGGCTTAGTATGTTTTTTTTTTTGGATAAGGTAAGTATTATAACCAAAAGATAATACTTTAGTATGTTGTCTAAAGGTCCTCTCTTTAAGAGATCAAGAGCCCCAAAAGGCCACCTTTACGGCAGTACTTCGCCGCGCCCCTTTATTTTGTTGTTTATGTATTGCGTCCCATTTCATGTATCAGGTCTGTTCCCGTTCGAACGCGTTTACGAACGCAACTCGAACGCGCATGCATTTTTGCCTTATCATGCATCAGGTCTCATTTCCGTTCGAACGCGTTTACAATCGCCATACGAATGTGTGTATTCTGTTTCATTTCCGTTCGAACGCGCTATCAAACGCCATACGAACGCGAGCATTCTGTTTCATTTTCGTTCGAACGCGTTTACGAACGCTACTCGAACGTGAGCATTCTGTTTCATTTTCGTTCGAACGCGTTTACGAACGCTACACGAACGCGCACACACTGAACTGAGTCTGTCTTATCATATTCATGCATAATTGCCTCTTGGTTGATCTTTCTTTTGTTATATAGCCAACCGTATTATTTGTATCCCTGTATTTATCCATTCTATGTGTTCTCGGGATTGTATTCAAGCATGATTGGGCTGTTAGCATGTTATTTGGTTAATAGGTTCATGAGATAGTACTCAAGCATGATTAGGTTGTTCTTAGTTTTCCATATTATAGGATTAAAATATGTTCATGAGATTGCCATGTGATGTTGCATGTTGTGATGAACTTGTTGATGTATGCATATGAATTTAGAAGCATGATATTTTTGGAAATAAATGTTATTTAAGCCTGGTTAAATTATTACATAAATCCTTTTATTACAAGTGACATAAGTAAGGGACCATTCCGAACCCAACGGTTGAGGTCTTCCCTTGCGAGGGGTGAGTGCGGCCTTAAATCTCATTTTCCCGTTCACACCGGGTGGCGACTCCATTACTCTCCGGTTTAGTCCCCCGTGGCTACTCCGTACTCCCGACCGGGCCGCGACCCGGGACAGCATGCGTCGCCCCAGATTTCCTGTGTTCCCACAAGAACCCTTAAGATGATTCCTTGAAGTGTTCTGCTAGCACGGAGACGCCACTAAGGTTGCCACGCCTTAGATAAGTCGATTTCATGAGATAAGGGGAATCCCCCCCTTAAGCAATTTTGGCAATAGCCAAGACTTCAAAATAAAGATGAAATTCGAAATTTGGTGATTCTTTTTCATTAAGAAATAAATGTTACAATATATAGACAAATTATGGCTAATTAAAAGCTATGCCCTTAATGGTCATTTAACAACCTAGACAACTTTCCAAGAAAGTCAAAAGTAATAGAAACTTAATCAAAAACTTTGCCAAGAAATTCAATAAAGGAAAAACAACAAAATCACAAAAATCCAATAAAGGTGACTAATAAGTCAACAAATGTGACAATTGTTCCCAAAATGTCTAAAGTTGTCTCCTTGCACCAAAAGCTCCTAAATTTCATGGTCTTCATGTAACTAGGCCCAAATTATGTGTCTCAAGCCCATTAAGTCTTGTCTTGGCCGAATTTTTAGTGTCGGACTCGATTCGGTAAAACTGCTTCTATATTGGGCTTGCGTCATTCTCATCTATTTCAATCCGGTTCTTTAGGTTTGAAAGTTGTCTTGGACTTGAAGATTGAATACAAATTAACCCACAATAAGCCTAATTGAACTCTGTCGTCGAGGACCCTCTGGTGGGTACCCTGGATCATATCATTCTCCCTCTCTTGAAATGGATTCTTCCTCGAATCCGAACCCGGATCATAGATAGTTATGACAAAATCAATTGAATGATGATCTTGGAGTATAAATGAATCATACTTGACCACGTGCACCTGCATGAAGAAACATAAATAGTAGAGAATGCGTTAGGTAAGAACATCGCTACCACATCGACTTCATTTTCACTCGCTCGAATGGCTTCATCATCACCCATGGCCATTATCTCAACCTTACTTGCAATAGACCTCACACAAATGCTCAGCTTCACTATGTTTTTCAACCTCAAAGCACACTGTCTCACAAGTGTTTACTCCCTCAATGCTCACGGTCTCACAAGCATTTCCACTCACCATGTAACTCACAACAACACACTCATAAATCTTGCTGCGACCGTGAAAACTCTTCATAGCAGTAAAGAAGAATTTAGTATTCTGATCCCCAAGGTTAAGCCACTGAACACGAGATTTCTGTCTTTTGAAGCCTTCCTCAGCCCGGCTCAAGTCTCCATACCGTACGAAAGGCTAGCTTCTTCTGCTAGCAGAGCAGGGTCACTAGGGTGGTCCTGTAAAGCACATTGCACTCTGTCCAACTCCTTCCTAATCTCCAAGACGCGACACGGAATCTTAGAGAAATGCTCAACATTAAACTTCTTCAAGGCCACCTTAACACTCTTCAACTTACAACATAAACGGAACATAAGAGTGCCATGAACATCAATATTCCACGCCCTAGCCACAACAGAGAGAAAATCAGGATGATCAGCCCAAAAATCAAAGAATTTAAAGGGGATTTTCCTCTTAGGGAGCTCTGCAAGCTTAACTACCATAGGAGAATGATCAGAAATCCGGGGGGGGGAGAAAGTGGGCAGAAGAACCCGGGAAGAAACACTCCCAAGAAGAGTTAACAAGAACACGGTCCAGCTTACGCCAAATAGGAGACCGAATCTGCTTATTAAACCAAGTAAACTGACAACCAGAGAACTGAAGGTCATCCAAACCAGCCTGACCCAAACAGCAGCCCAAATCATCTTTCCAAGCGGCCAAGCCACAGACCCACCACAATGCTCAATCGGAGAACAGATGGCATTGAAGTCTCCCAAAACAAGCCACGGAGAATCATCAAAAACACTACCACTAGAAATCAGGTCAGCCCAAAGTTCCCGACGCTTCTCGTAGTCACACTCACCATATAAACTACCGAAACTACACAATTCCACCTCCAGAGATATGAGGACACGCTGCAATGAATAACTTGAACTGAAGAGTGAATAATGCTAACATCAATGTCACTTGGGTTCCAACAAACCCAGATACGACCCAACGGGCTAACATCAGAATTGCAAAAAACTTCCATGAAGGATTAATCGCACGAGAGACATTCACAAAATTAACCTCCTTAACCTTGGTTTCAACTACACCACACAACGAGAGCTTCTCATCACAAAGAAACCTCCTAACTTCAGCATGTTTTAATGGGTCATTGAGACCCCGAATATTCCAACAACCAAAAATCATTAAAACAGAGAAGAGTAGGTCCAAACCAACCAAATCAGCGCCGACGACCCCCCCCTAGGGGACTGCCGTTTCTGACTCCTCTTACCACCAGAACCCTTTCTAGATTTATTACCATAAGCCAATTTCTTGAAATCCAGAGAGTCAATGGCCTTATTAGCCAAATTGTTAACCATGGGGGTAGGCGAATCAAAAGATACAGAGGGCGAGGACTCAGCTAACTCAGACTTAGGGGGACCCTCAACAAGATGTGAAGAAGCAAGGGAACACTCACCTTCCATATTTCCAACTGCCTCCACAGAAACTGTCTCGAGAAAAAGCCACAGGCAAAGGAGGAGTAACCAGAGCCGAATCCAACCCATTAGAAGAGCATTCACCCAAAACAAGAGTCCCGTCAGTATAAACATCCTGAGTCACATCACCACTCGAGCTAATAGGGGTAGTCACAGATGCTCCCTTAACTTTTTTTTTCTTAGTGACCGGGATCCAAACACCCTCTACTACCTTATTAGTGTCAACCATAGCAGCTTTATCCATAGACGGAATAGAAGGCTTGGGAATCCGGGATTGAGAAGGTTTAGAAACCTCCTTACTAGGAGCCTTTTTAGGGCAAGAATTCACTGAGTGGCCAAAAACTTCACAAGTGGAACATTTCACAGGAACCCATTCGAACTCAACCCTAATAGGTACCCTAGTACCATTAGGATTTTGGAAAACAATCTCCTCAGCCATGGGGTTCCGAGCATCAATCTCAACACAAACACGAGCGAAACTGAGCCGTTTCCTGGAAATGGTAACATGGTCAGCATTGAGAGGATTACCAACTGCACTAGCAACACAGCTAATTCCTTTCGCCGTCCATAAAGTAATAGGCAGGTCATAGAGTCTGATCCATACCGAAACCTTGAACAAGTCCTCCTTAGTCAAAGATAAATCAGGATGCCAAAGTTTGAGAACCAACGGTCTATTAGCCATATGCCATGGGGCCCCATCCAACACACACTAGCCTCTTTAAGGCTATTAAATCTAAACAAGAAGAGAAACCATTATCGGAGGTAAGAACCTCTAGCAAGCCTAGCCTCCCCCATAACTTGTGTGCAATAGAGTTGACAGTTTGAAAAGGAAGTCTTTTACCCACAAAGTAACCAACTAATGTACTCCGCCAATACACACTACCTTCTTCAATAACTTCAGCAGGAGGGCACGCTATAACCTTGCCATCAATAACATTTGGTTGAACATAGTGCAAAACAGTAGAAAAACAAGCCGAGTCAAGAAGATCTACTCCTTTAGGTTCATTCAGCACACTAGCATAACTCTTAGGATTAGCCCCCCTAAAGCGACTGCAGGAGACAACACAAACAAACCATCTACCTTAACAGCCCCCGAGGATCTCGCACCATCAACAAAATTACTCAATTTCATACCCGACGAAACAAAATCAGAAACAAACCAGACGGCATGACAGAATCATCAAAAGTGTTACTAGCCCCAGCCCTCACGGCAACACCAGCCTCATTCACAGTCAGGACTGAAACAGCAGTAGCCTCACCTGCAACAGTAGTAGCAACCTGACCAGATTCAAACACAGCATCCTGACTACCAGAGTCACACAAACCAGTCACACGGAAGCAGAATTAGCAGCCAAGGACTCACAAACTGGATGCACAACAGAAGGGGTAACCGGCAAGTTCACAACATCAGAACCAGGAATACTCCCACCACTAGAGCCACCCTCAACACCAAAAACGTTAACACCAACACTACAAACAGAGCCACCATTCACCAAACCCACTGTACAAGAGTCCAACTGCCAGAAGATCCACCTGCAATACCGAGTCCAGAAACACAAACACTAACAGACTCAGAAGTTGTGCCAATCCCAGAACCATTAAAACCCGAGCGAGCAAAATAACCCCTGACTAGACCAAGACCAGAACCAGAGCCATCTGAACCCCCTTCAACCCCTATACCAGAACCACAAGAGGCGTAAACAGAATCAGAGGGTACGCCATACCCAGCCCCACCGAGCACGCTATCAGATGCAGAAACCAAATCAAGGGACACTGAGCCAGAAGCAGGAAGAACGACAACAGCAGATAAAGAGGGCTTGGTACTAGACGCAGGCGCCGGCACCGGCGAGTAGGCCGCAGAACTCGCCGGACCCTGCACAGAAACCAAACGACCTAATCCAAGATCCACAGGAGACGAGGAGGCTGTAGGAGCCAAAGAGTCACGAGAAACTACCCTAATAGCCTTGCGGCCAGCACCATGGAGGCGTGGCCCCACCACAGGCAAAACAGACGGAGACATAGACGAAGGACGGGAAACAAGGGGAAGAAAGAACGACAGCAGAAGAGAAATAGCAGAGGTAAAGAAAGAGGGTGGAGAAGAGGGCAGAACAAATTTATCGATTTGGTAGAAGACCAAAGAGATTAAGGCTCACAAAGTTATCGATTTGGTAGAAGACCAAAGAGATTAAGGCTCACGACGAAAAGGACGGGAATCTCCGAGAGGGGAAAGGAGAGTTGAATACAAATTAACCCACAATAAGCCTAATTGAACTCTGTCGTCGAGGACCCTCTGGTGGGTACCCTGGATCATATCATTCTCCCTCTCTTAAAATGGATTCGTCCTCGAATCGGAACCCGGATCATAGATAGTTATGACAAAATCAATTGAATGATGATCTTGGAGTATAAATGAATCATACTTGACCACGTGCACCTGCAATGAAGAAACATAAATAGTAGAGAATGCGTTAGGTAAGAACATCGCTACCTTGAAGTGTTCTGCTAGCACGGAGACGCCACTAAGGTTGCCACGCCTTAGATAAGTCGATTGCATGAGATAAGGGGAATCCCCCCTTAAGCAATTTAGGCAATAGCCAAGACTTCAAAATGAAGATGAAATTCGAAATTTGGTGATTCTTTTTCATTAAGAAATAAATGTTACAATATATAGACCAATTATGGCTAATTAAAAGCTATGCCCTTAATGGTCATTTAATAACCTAGACAACTTTCCAAGAAAGTCAAAAGTAATAGAAACTTAATCAAAAACTTTGCCAAGAAATTCAATAAAGGAAAAACAACAAAATCACAAAAATCCAATAAAGGTGCCTAATAAGTCAACAAATGTGACAATTTTCCAAAATGTCTAAAGTTGTCTCCTTGCACCAAAAGCTCCTAAATTTCGTGGTCTTCATGTAACTAGGCCCAAATTATGTGTCTCAAGCCCATTAAGTCTTGTCTTGGCCGATTTTTGGTGTCGGACTCGATTCGGCAAAACTGCTTATATATTGGGCTTGCGTCATTCTCATCTATTTCAATCCGGTTCTTTAGGTTTGAAAGTTGTCTTGGACTTGAAGATTGAATACAAATTAACCCACAATAAGCCTAATTGAACTCTGTCGTCGAGGACCCTCTGGTGGGTACCCTGGATCATATCATTCTCCCTCTCTTGAAATGGATTCTTCCTCGAATCCGAACACGGATCATAGATAGTTATGACAAAATCAATTGAATGATGATCTTGGAGTATAAATGAATCATCCTTGACCACGTGCACCTGCAATGAAGAAACATAAATAGTAGAGAATGCGTTAGGTAAGAACATCGCTACCACATCGACTTCATTTTCACTCGCTCGCATGGCTTCATCATCACCCATGGCCATTATCTCAACCTTACTTGCAATAGACCTCACACAAATGCTCAGCTTCACTATGTTATTCAACCTCAAAGCACACTGTCTCACAAGTGTTTACTCCCTCAATGCTCACGGTCTCACAAGCATTTCCACTCACCATGTAACTCACAACAACACACTCATAACTCTTGGCCTCACAAGCATTCTCACCGACTTTAGCCTCGCTAATGATCTTACTCTTATTAAAACCCTTAGTCACTACTTCATTTTGTTGTCGTACACTTTCCTTTACAACAAATTCTTCAACTATCTCATTACACATGTCGTTCTCTGATGGCTCCACAGAACATACTTTATCAACATTACCATGTCTCTCACTACTCGTACTCCTCTGAAAATACAACACATCATCATATGCCTGCTGTGGTGTTAAAGGAATGATAGTAATGACTTTCCCACCATATTTGACCTTATATATATTCTTGTCCATATCATAAGTTACCTGGTTAAACTTATACCAAGGCTTGCCCAATGATATATCTGTTGTACTCATAGGAACTACGTCACACACTACCTCATCAATATATTTTTCCCCAATAGCAAAACTAACCACAACTCTATGACTAACCTCAACCTCGCCAAATTCACTTATCCACAAGTAGGGTCTATCCATAGGTATTAATGGTAATCCCAACTTTTCCACTAGTGTAGTACTAGCAAAATTAGTAGGATCCTTTCTGCTGATGATCATACTACGGGCTCTAGAGTTGATGCGGCATCTCGTACGAAAGACGAAGACCAAATTATTTTGAAAACTTCTATCCATGGTCTCAAATTCTCTTTCCATCTCAGAACACAATAAAAACTAAATAAAAAACACAAAGTAAAGATAGAAAAATCAGACCTTGGAACCCTAAGCTCTGATACCAAATGACGCGGAACTCACTTGGAGGATTAGGCCAAGCAAACCCCTCGCAACGGACAGAACCCCAAGAGCCGCGAATTTGATTTTGTAGGAACAAAACCCTTCCAAGGCCACAGAGAATACCCACAAAGAACTTGTCTTTGAGAACCCTTAACATGATTCCTTGAAGTGTTCTGCTAGCACGGAGACGCCACTAAGGTTGCCACGCCTTAGATAAGTCGATTGCATGAGATAAGGGGAATCCCCCCCTTAAGCAATTTAGGCAATAGCCAAGACTTCAAAATGAAGATGAAATTCGAAATTTGGTGATTCTTTTTCATTAAGAAATAAATGTTACAATATATAGACAAATTATGGCTAATTAAAAGCTATGCCCTTAATGGTCATTTAACAACCTAGACAACTTTCCAAGAAAGTCAAAAGTAATAGAAACTTAATCAAAAACTTTGCCAAGAAATTCAATAAAGGAAAAACAACAAAATCACAAAAATCCAATAAAGGTGCCTAATAAGTCAACAAATGTGACAATTGTTCCCAAAATGTCTAAAGTTGTCTCCTTGCACCAAAAGCTCCTAAATTTCTTGGTCTTCATGTAACTAGGCCCAAATTATGTGTCTCAAGCCCATTAAGTCTTGTCTTGGCCGAATTTTTAGTGTCGGACTCGATTCGGCAAAACTGCTTCTATATTGGGCTTGCGTCATTCTCATCTATTTCAATCCGGTTCTTTAGGTTTGAAAGTTGTCTTGGACTTGAAGATTGAATACAAATTAACCCACAATAAGCCTAATTGAACTCTGTCGTCGAGGACCCTCTGGTGGGTACCCTGGATCATATCATTCTCCCTCTCTTGAAATGGATTCGTCCTCGAATCTGAACCTGGATTATAGATAGTTATGACAAAATCAATTGAATGATGATCTTGGAGTATAAATGAATCATACTTGACCACGTGCACCTGCAATGAAGAAACATAAATAGTAGAGAATGCGTTAGGTAAGAACATCGCTACCACATCGACTTCATTTTCACTCGCACGCATGGCTTCATCATCACGCATGGCCATTATCTCAACCTTACTTGCAATAGACCTCACACAAATGCTCAGCTTCACTATGTTTTTCAACCTCAAAGCACACTGTCTCACAAGTGTTTACTCCCTCAATGCTCACGGTCTCACAAGCATTTCCACTCACCATGTAACTCACAACAACACACTCATAACTCTTGGCCTCACAAGCATTCTCACCGACTTTAGCCTCGCTAATGATCTTACTCTCATTAAAACCCGTAGTCACTACTTCATTTTGTTGTCGTACCCTTTCCTTTACAACAAATTCTTCAACTATCTCATTACCCATGTCGTTCTCCGATGGCTCCACAGAACATACTTTATCAACATTTCCATGTCTCTCACTACACGTACTCCTCTGAAAATACAACACATCATCATATGCCTGCTGTGGTGTTAAAGGAATGATAGCAATGACTTTCCCACCATATTTGACCTTATATCTATTCTTGTCCATATCATAAGTTACATGTAGTACTCATAGGAACTACGTCACACACTACCTCATCAATATATTTTTCCCCAATCGCAAAACTAACCACAACTCTATGACTAACCTCAACCTCTCCAAATTCACTTATCCACAAGTAGGGTCTATCCATAGGTATTAATGGTAATCCCAACTTTTCCACTAGTGTAGTACTAGCAAAATTAGTAGGATCCTTTCTGCTGATTATCATACTACACGCTCTAAAGTTGATGCGGCATCTCGTACGAAAGACGAAGACCAAATTATTTTGAAAACTTCTATCCATGGTCTCAAATTCTCTTTCCATCTCAGAACACAAAAAAAACTAAATAAAAAACACAAAGTAAAGATAGAAAAATCAGTCCTTGGAACCCTAAGCTCTGATACCAAATGACGCGGAACTCACCTGGAGGATTAGGCCAAGCAAACCCCTCGCAACGGACAGAACCCCAAGAGCCACGAATTTGATTTTGTAGGAACAAAACCCTTCCCAGGCCACAGAGAATACCCACAAAGAACTTGTCTTTGAGAACCCTTAAGATGATTCCTTGAAGTGTTCTGGTAGCACGGAGACGCCACTAAGGTTGCCACGCCTTAGATAAGTCGATTGCATGAGATAAGGGGAATCCCCCCTTAAGCAATTTAGGCAATAGCCAAGACTTCAAAATGAAGATGAAATTCGAAATTTGGTGATTCTTTTTCATTAAGAAATAAATGTTACAATATATAGACAAATTATGGCTAATTAAAAGCTATGCCCTTAATGGTCATTTAACAACCTAGACAACTTTCCAAGAAAGTCAAAAGTAATAGAAACTTAATCAAAAACTTTGCCAAGAAATTCAATAAAGGAAAAACAACAAAATCACAAAAATCCAATAAAGGTGCCTAATAAGTCAACAAATGTGACAATTGTTCCCAAAATGTCTAAAGTTATCTCCTTGCACCAAAAGCTCCTAAATTTCGTGGTCTTCATGTAACTAGGCCCAAATTATGTGTCTCAAGCCCATTAAGTCTTGTCTTGGCCGAATTTTTAGTGTCGGACTCGATTCGGCAAAACTGCTTCTATATTGGGCTTGCGTCATTCTCATATATTTCAATCCGGTTCTTTAGGTTTGAAAGTTGTCTTGGACTTGAAGATTGAATACAAATTAACCCACAATAAGCCTAATTGAACTCTGTCGTCGAGGACCCTCTGGTGGGTACCCTGGATCATATCATTCTCCCTCTCTTGAAATGGATTCGTCCTCGAATCCGAACCCGGATCATAGATAGTTATGACAAAATCAATTGAATGATGATCTTGGAGTATAAATGAATCATACTTGACCACGTGCACCTGCAATGAAGAAACATAAATAGTAGAGAATGCGTTAGGTAAGAACATCGCTACCACATCGACTTCATTTTCACTCGCTCGCATGGCTTCATCATCACCCATGGCCATTATCTCAACCTTACTTGCAATAGACCTCACACAAATGCTCAGCTTCACTATGTTTTTCAACCTCAAAGCACACTGTCTCACAAGTGTTTACTCCCTCAATGCTCACGGTCTCACAAGCATTTCCACTCACCATGTAACTCACAACAACACACTCATAACTCTTGGCCTCACAAGCATTCTCACCGACTTTAGCCTCGCTAATGATCTTACTCTCATTAAAACCCTTAGTCACTACTTCATTTTGTTGTCGTACACTTTCCTTTACAACAAATTCTTCAACTATCTCATTACCCATGTCGTTCTCCGATGGCTCCACAAAACATACTTTATCAACATTACCATGTCTCTCACTACTCGTACTCCTCTGAAAATACAACACATCATCATATGCCTGCTGTGGTGTTAAAGGAATGATAGTAATGACTTTCCCACCATATTTGACCTTATATCTATTCTTGTCCATATCATAAGTTACCTGGTTAAACTTATACCAAGGCTTGCCCAATGATATATCTGTAGTACTCATAGGAACTACGTCACACACTACCTCATCAATATATTTTTCCCCAATAGCAAAACTAACCACAACTCTATGACTAATCTCAACATCGCCAAATTCACTTATCCACAAGTAGGGTCTATCCATAGGTATTAATGGTAATCCCAACTTTTCCACTAGTGTAGTACTAGCAAAATTAGTAGGATCCTTTCTGCTGATGATGATACTACACGCTCTAGAGTTGATGCGGCATCTCGTACGAAAGACGAAGCCCAAATTATTTTGAAAACTTCTATCCATGGTCTCAAATTCTCTTTCCATCTCAGAACACAATAAAAACTAAATAAAAAACACAAAGTAAAGATAGAAAAATCAGACCTTGGAACCCTAAGCTCTGATACCAAATGACGCGGAACTCACTTGGAGGATTAGGCCAAGCAAACCCCTCGCAACGGACAGAACCCCAAGAGCCGCGAATTTGATTTTATAGGAACAAAACCATTCCAAGGCCACAGAGAATACCCACAAAGAACTTGTCTTTGAGAACCCTTAAGATGATGCCTTGAAGTGTTCTGCTAGCACGGAGACGCACAAGAAACCCAATTGGATTCGAAAATCCAAGCAAACCCCAAGCAACGGACAGAACCCCAAGAACCGCGAATATGATTTTGTAGAAACAAAACCCTTCCAAGGCCACAAAGAAGACCCACAAAGAACTTGCATTTGAGAACCTTTAAGATGAATCCTTGTAGTGTTTTGCTAGCAATGGAGACGCCACTAAGTTTGCCAAAACTTAGATAAGTCGATTCAAACTTGAAAAGGGGAATCCCTCCCTTACAATAATTCGGCCATAGCCAAAGCTTTAAGCTTTTGAGTTTACAAATTCGTTGGTTGCTCAAATGAAGAAGAAAGTAAGCTTAAATAGTGTTACAAAAAGAAACCCTAAAGGCATAAAGACAACAATGCCCCTAAAAACGAAATTACACAAATATCAAGTCTTTAAGTCTTCAAATGCCTAGGAAGCTTTATTCTAAACTGATTTGGGCCAAGTGAAATGGTTTTGGGCCCTTTCCACCGAAGCCCACATGCATCTCTATTTGTTTGTTGCAGTCGGCCATAAAACTCTGAACTAATCCCGCCATTGCTTCTCTGAGTCTTTTGGTCCTCTGCCTCGTAATTGGCCCTTCTGGTACTTGTAATGCGTCCTTTGGTTTGTTGTCGGCCTGGATCATGTCATCCCCTCCCTCTTGAAAAGGATTCGACCTCGAATCTGTACCTGCATCAAAAGGAGTTAAGTCAGAAACATTAAATGTAGCAGACACATTATACTTACCTTGTAAATCCAGCTTGTATGCATTGTCATTAATCCGTTCCAAAACTTGAAATGGACCATCCCCTCTCGGTTGTAGCTTAGATTTACGTTGTTCAGGAAATCTCTCCTTGCGCATGTGTACCCAAACCCAATCTCCAGGCTGAAAAACCACATGCTTTCTGCCCTTATTAGCATGAGAAGCATATTGCTCATTCTTTCGTTGTATTTGTTCTCTTGCTTTCTCATGTATGTGCTTCACCAAATCGGCTTTCCTTTTCCATCTAGCCCCACATGCTCATCAACAGGCAAAGGTAACAAATCCAATGGAGTTAGTGGCTGAAAACCATAAACAATTTCAAAAGGTGAAAATGATGTAGAAGAATGAATGCTACGATTATATGCAAACTCAATAAATGGCAAACAATCTTCCCAACTCTTCAAATTCTTGCCAACTATAGTGCGCAATAATTGAGATAAAGTCCTATTAACTACCTCTGTTTGTCCATTAGTCTGTGGATGACATGTGGTAGAATACAATAATTTGGTGCCTAGTTTAGCCCACAACACCTTCCAAAAATGGCTAAGGAACTTAACATCTCTATCAGATACAATACTCCTAGGTATACCATGGAGTCGCACTATGTCTCTGAAAAATAAATCTGCAATGTTTGTAGCATCATCTGTTTTATGACATGCAATGAAATGAGCCATTTTACTAAACCTATCAACTACAACAAAGATTGAATCTCTACCCCTCTTTGTCCTAGGGTCGCTTGGAATAGAGTTTGTTTACCTTTACAGGAGGGGGGCTGGGGATTAAAAGTTTGGATACTTGGAATAGAGCGGCTATTGTTAAGCACATTTGGTTTCTTTGTTCTGGCCAGGTTTCTTCTTGGTCGAATTGGGTCCACTCTTATTTGTTGAGGGGGATAAGTTTTTGGGAGGTCCCATGTCCTACTGATTGCTCTTGGAGTTGGCGTAAGATCTTGGAGCTTCGTTTTTGGTCCCGGCGGCGGATGAGAGTTAGGATTGGGAATGGTGAGAAAACTTTATTGTGGTTTGATTATTGGCATCCTCTGGGCCCGATTGTGGACACGTTGGGTGAGAGAGTGATTTATGACTCTGGCTTGGATAGGATGGCCACAGTTGCTTCCATTATCTCTGATTCTTCTTGGCGTTGGCCCCCATCTAGGTCTGCTGCTCTTGTTGACTTGGCTCAGTCCCAGCTTCCGTCTCCTTCTAGTTTGAGGGAGGATGTGCTGGTTTGGGAGGATGATAAGAGGGGGAGATTTTCTGTGGGTAGTGCCTGGAATGCCATGCGTACTAGGGGAAACGTGATGCATTGGTCTCGAGTTGTTTGGTTCCGGAAGGCTATTCCCCGCCACTCCTTCTTACTTTGGATGTCTATTCAAGGAGGCCTTTGTACCCATGATAGTTTGATGAGGTTTGGTATTTCTACTTGCTCGCGCTGTATTCTCTGTGGTTGTTCTAGTGAGGACACTGATCATCTTTTCTTCCAGTGCACCTTCTCATCGAAGGTCTGGTCGTCTGTGCTGGCTATGTGTGGGTTAGATTGGACTCGCCGGGATTGGCGTCAAACTGTTGAGTGGTTATGTCAGTTCACCGATGCCTCTCTATGTCACCTTCTGGTTCGTCTGTCCTTTGCAGCGACAGTATACCATATTTGGAGGGAGAGGAATGCTCGCACTCATGATATGCCTTTTCGGCCTGTTTCTACTCTTTTTTATGATATTGTTTTTGATGTTCGGAACCGTGCTAGCCTTTTACGTAAGGTGAAACCATCTTATGACAATAAATGGCTTCACCTTTCTTGGCACTTGCCCGTTGACATCTTCTGATTGTTCTTTTGCTTGTTGCCTTTCGGCTTTTCTTCTAGGAGGGCTTGTCCTCTCTAGTTGCCTGGGGTATGCCCCTTTGCTCTTTGTATAGTTTTCTTTTGGTTATAATACTTACTTTATCCAAAAAAAAAAACACAAAATCCATCGATATATCAACCCAGGGTTCACTAGGTACATGCAAAGGAGTATACAAACCATGTGGCATTAATTTAGATTTAGCATGCTTACATGTTAGACACTTATCACAAATACACTCAACATCACGTTTCATTTTGGGCCAATAAAAGTGCTCATGTAAAATAGCTAAAGTCTTAGTAATCCCAAAATGCCCCATCAAACCTCCCCCATGCGCTTCTTTCACAAGCAACTCACGCATACTACAAGCAGGAACACACAACCTGTTCGCTTTAAATAAGAATCTGTCATGAATGTAAAACTTTCCAAAAGATGACTTTGCACAAGTAGCATAAATCTCACCAAAATCAGAATCACACTCATATAATTCCTTAATCAAATCAAATCCCAACATCCGTGCATGCATTGAAGTAAGTAAAACATACCTGCGAGATAATGCATCAGCCACTATGTTTCTTTTACCTTGCTTGTAGCGTATAACATATGGAAATGACTCAACGAATTCCGTCCATTTTGCGTGTCACTTATTCAGCTTACCTTGACCCTTCAAGTGTTTTAATGATTCATGGTCGGTGTGGATCACGAACTCTTTAGGCCACAAGTAGTGCTGCCATGTCTCAAGTGCTCTCACAAGCGCATATAACTCTTTGTCATACGTGGGGTACCTCAAAGCGGCTCCATTCAGCTTCTCACTAAAATAGGCTATTGGCCGCTTTTCTTACATGAGAACTGCTCCAATACCTAATCCTGATGCGTCGCACTCAATCTCAAATGTCTTCTCGAAGTTGGGTAGTGCTAAAATGGGTGCACTGCATAACTTCGCTTTAAGGTCCTGGAATGCTCGCTCTTGCGCCTCGCCCCATTGAAAACCAACTGTCTTCTTTACTACCTCAGTCAATGGCGCGGCAATGCTACTGAAGTCCTTGACAAATCTCCTATAGAAGCTTGCTAACCCATGAAAGCTTCGGACTTCTGTCACTGTAGTTGGTGTAGGCCATTCCTGAATTGCCTTTACCTTCTCCACATCTACCTCGATGCCATCTGCACTCACAACAAAGCCAAGAAAAACAATTCTATCCATGCAAAATGTGCATTTGTCAGAGTTAGCATACAATTGTTCTTTTCGTAAAACATCAAGTACATGCTCCAAATGCATTACATGCTCATCTACTGTTTTACTATAAACTAAGATGTCATCAAAATAAACCACAACAAACTTACCTAAAAATGCACGCATAACATGATTCATCAATCTCATAAATGTGCTAGGTGCGTTTGAGAGACCAAATGGCATAACTAACCATTCATACAAGCCATACTTAGTCTTAAATGCAGTTTTCCACTCATCTCCCTCTCTCATGCGAATTTGATGGTATCCACTCTTTAAATCAATCTTACTAAAAATTTTGGAACCATGCAATTCATCCAACATGTCATCTAGCCTAGGAATGGGGTGACGATACTTTACCGTAATATTGTTGATAGCTCGGCAGTCAACGCACATACGCCATGTCCCATATTTCTTAGGAACTAGAAGCACTGGTACTGCACAAGGACTCATGCTTTCCCTTACATACCCCTTGTCCATCAACTCCCGTACTTGCCTTTGTAGCTCCTTTGTCTCCTCGGGATTGCTCCTATAAGCCGGTCTGTTAGGAATGACTGCTCCAGGTATGAAGTCTATCTGGTGTTCAATACCTCTAATGGGTGGAAGCCCACTATGACAAGAACTCACTTGGCCGAATGGTTAGTTATGCCATTTAACCCTGTATGCTCATCAATAGGTAATGGTAACAAATCCAATGGAGTTAGTGGCTGAAAACCATAAACAATCTCAAAAGGTGAAAATGATGTAGAAGAATGAATGCTACGATTATATGCAAACTCAATAAATGGCAAACAATCTTCCCAACTCTTCAAATTCTTACCAACTATAGTGCGCAATAATTGAGATAAAGTCCTATTAACTACCTCCGTTTGTCCATCAGTCTGTGGGTGACATGTGGTAGAATACAATAGTTTGGTGCCTAGTTTAGCCCACAACACCTTCCAAAAATGGCTAAGGAACTTAACATCTCTATCAGATACAATACTCTTAGGTATACCATGGAGTCGCACTATGTCTTTGAAAAATAAATCTGCAATGTTTGTAGCATCATCGGTTTTATGACATGCAACGAAATGAGCCATTTTACTAAACCTATCAACAACAACAAAGATTGAATCTCTACCCCTCTTTGTCCTTGGCAAACCTAACACAAAATCTATCGATATATCAACCCAAGGTTCACTAGGTACAGGCAAAGGAGTATACAAACCATGTGGCATTAATTTAGATTTAGCATGCTTACATGTTAGACACTGATCACAAATACGCTCAACATCACGTTTCATTTTAGAGCACCAAGTCTTCCCAAGTTCTCCGGACATATTCATCAAAGAATATCAAAGATCTGTATCAAGCATAGTATACTATTGTATTGTGCATATCGGCCCAGTATCGGATAGTCACGTGCTAGGGCTGGGGCTGGATAAGTGTCTGCCCCGTCCGAAACACATATCGGATGTCTGGTAACTAGTCTCTATAATCGGATATTCATGACCTGGTCATAATATCACGATTGGATGCGCATCACTTAAGAGCACTAATACCGTATTCTGCGTGACATCATCTCCATTATGACTGGAGTGACACTTCCGTCTCGACATCACATCCAATACACTACGACTCTCTGATAAACCCAGAAGAGGTGAACACAGAACCAGTTAAGATCCCCCAACCACCAAAACCAAAGTTTACCGATTGTCGTAAGTATTAGCGATGTAAGTCTCAGGTTAAGACTATACACACCTACCTTGATTTCGGCCTCCCATAGACACCTAGTCATAATACCAATGGGATTTCGAAGGGTCTATCCAGAGCGAAGCTGTTTCCCGTACCATCGGTGAAACACGACCTCCTATCGCACTTGCACAAGTATCCAATACTTATATATATGAGAACTATGCCGTTGTGTCCTCACAACGCGCACAAGTGCAATACTAGCCTATTCCGCATTATCGATGTCCAGTCTCGATAATACTACGGCTAGGGTTATTTAATGATTAATCCTTCGTGGACTGATACTGTCTCATATCATCTCAATCCAGGAACTAATCATAGGGACCTCTCTCTCATTATATATCTAAGGTGATCTAATCACAAAATGACGAGAGTGCAATTTCCTTGTTACATAGTTAATTTGCTACAACAACACAATGATCTGTGCAAATAGTGACGCTATGGGTCATATTATCCAACACTAAAGAGATTTGACGTTACATATATATATATCTCTAGGATATATCCGGATACCTGTGACGGAGGAATTATACATTTGCCATGACCTCGACCTGTATGATTCAACGAGTTTATCGGTGGTCGTCATAATTTACGGGTGGGTAAATTATGGACATTAAATTGGATTTCGTGACGGATATGCCTGAATCTAGAGATTCTCACTAATGAAATATACTCGTAGAACACTAAGACAATATTTATAAATAATACTGATTATTTATAAGTCGTTTAAAGGTTAAACGCAAAATACATGTGAATGGACCTATAGTCATTTCTTAATTTTTGTGTATTTGCATTTAATGTTAGATTTTATCAAATACACATTAATTAAATGTCAAATTGAGATATTTGACTAATATCATAAATTATATATATGTATTTGATATTTAATGCAAATATAATACATATATTTAATATATTTTGTATTTAAATAATTATTTAATTATCAAATGATTAAATTAATTAAAATATAAATATCTTTAAAGTTGGGATATTTATTTAATGACTTATTGCCTTTGTTGATTTGTTATAATGTCATTTAAGTTGTAATGATAAGATAAACAAGTTGATAAAGCTTTAATGGAACAAATGAAAATTATCTAGATATTTATCTATACAACAAATTCGGCCATGTGTAATTAGGTGAGGTATAATTGTTTGTTTCATTTTTAGGGTTCCATAAGTCATTATGTTGGAGTTTCTATAGGTCCCAAGATCAAAACTCAAGCATGAATCATAAGTGAATACAACGACGAAGTGCGGAATACTTACATCGAGCGGTTTGAGCGACGATTTGGGCAACAAAAATTCGAAATTCTTCTCACTTTTGGCAGGCAGTGGGCTGCTACTGTGAATAGTGAATTCGCCCCCTTGTCTTCAAGATTTGAAGCTCTAAGCTTCAACATTTGGCTTCCCGGCTCATGGGTATACTTCCTTATCACCTTGGCATGATCCCGGAGTGTGCTAGCACTCTAGTTTTGCCACAAAACACACTTGCTTCCTTCCATTTTCCTTGTTACTCTCGGCAGTTCACTGCCCAAGAACAAGAAGAAATGCGTGTGAGTGATGAGAGGAAGAAGAAGAAGAGAGAGAGGAGGGAAATGTGTTATGCGTTTTGGTGGATACCAAAAGTGTATCTAATACACTTGAAATGAAATTCATTTCATTTCAAACACTTTTGGCTTTAATTGCCAACCACACACATCACTCATCACATCAATCAAGTCACATCAATTAATCAAGTCACATCACTCAAAGTGACAAGTGATTTGACGCTTGATGCGACTAGCGATTTGACGTTTGATTTGACTTGCATGCCGCACTCGAATTCGAAATGCGAATGCGCTCGCAAATAATCTCGGGCTCGGATTCGCTAATTCTAAATTAACGAATTTTCCGTCGCGTCGTAATTAAATGATTACGCCTAGCGAAATCACTATTTACGTCGCTAACGAATTAATTCTAAATTAATTCGCTCGCCCGAATTAAAATCTAATTTTAATTCCGCGTCGAAATCCAATTTCGTTTAATATATCAAATATATTAATTAATCGATTAATTCCAAATTAATCATTCTCTCTCTTTAAATGATATTTTATCCCAGATAAAATATCTCTGTAATTAATCCCAGATTAATTTTCTCTCTCATCAATTAATCCAGATTAATAAAAGTGCGAGTCATACGTCATCGGTGAATCTTTGGGAAGCGACCCATGAGATCCCCGGATATGTTGGCAGTCAAATCGGTCATCGGACTATCCGAACACGTGAGTACCAAGTACTATGTTTTACCGATTTACTAGACAAGGTTGGCTTCTAGCAAAGCACCAAGTCTTCCCAATTCTCCGGACATATTCTTATAAGAATATTTAGATCTGTATCAAGCGTAGTATACGATTGTATTGTGCATATCGGCCCAGTATCGGATAGTCACGTGCTAGGCTGGGGCTGGATAAGTGTCTGCCCCGTACGAAGCACATGTCGGATGTCTGGAACTAGTCTCTATAATCGGATATACATGACCTTGTCATAATATCCCGATGGCGCGCGCAGCACTTAAGAGCACTAATACCGTATCCTGCGTGACATCATCTCCACTATGACTGGAGTGATACTTCCGTCTTGACATCACATCCAATACACTACGACTCTCTGATAAACCCAGAAGTGGTGTACACAGAACCGGTTAAAGCCTGTACCACCAAGACCAAAGTCTATCGATTATCGTAAGTATTAGCGATGTAAGTCTCAGGTTAAGACTATACACACCTACCTTGATTTCGGCCTCCCATAGACACATAGTCATAATACCAATGGGATTCCGAAGGGTCTATCCAGAGCGAAGCTGTTTCCCGTACCATCGGTGAAACACGACCTCCTATCGCACTTGCATAAGTATCCAATACTTATATATATGAGAACTATGCCGTTGTGCCCTCACAACGCCACACAAGTGCAATACTAGCCTATTCCGCATTATCGATGTCCAGTCTCGATAATACTCCGGCTAGGGATATTTAATGATTAATCCTTCGGGGACTGATACTGTCTCATATCATTCTCAGTCCAGGAACTAATCATAGGGACCTCTCTTCATTATATATCTATGGTGATCTAATCACAAATGATGAGAGTGCAATTTCCTTGTCACATAGTTAATTTGCTACAACAACACAATGATCTGTGCAAATAGTGACGCTGGGTCATTTTGTCCAACAATCTCCCACTTGGCACATAGCCAGTCACTCAAGTGTCCCACACCCGAACTATGTACGGTTCACTCAAATTGCTGAGGAAAGGTTTTCGTCAGCGTATTTGTTAATTATCGTCTGACGCGATTTACACGATCATCACATCGCCACGATGTATGATCCGAAAGAATCAGATGATATAGAAGTATATATCTGGATCGTCGATGAGACCTTTAATTCCTTAGCCTGTGCTGACGTCTAGCTCAGCTGCTAAAGAACTATATCTAATCTAATTAGATTTATTTTCGATCCAAATGGCTTCTATTGCTGCCTCAGCTGCAGCAATAATCCGCATTTGTTTGTTTATTCGGCAACAGTTATCTTGCTCGGAATATTTCCAGCTCACTGCCCGTTATTCAAACTTTATAGTACCGTAGTATTTAATTGTTTGGACAACTTGCATCAGTGATCCCAGTCACTTCAAGTTCTCCTTCTCCATAGTTTAAGACAACATCTTTAGTTCTCTAAGATACTAACAGATGTTCTTAACTTCAATCCAGTGACTATCACTTGGATTGACCCGATTGTGACTCCATATGCTCGAAGCGTATGAGACACCAATACAAGTACATTTTAAATGTACAATTTCCCAGAGAGTGTTAACAACTCCAAATCTATCCCAGTAGATCTTTATTCCTTGAATAAAGGTTGTTACTCCCAGAATTCTACGGAGAATTTCTATTAAAAGAATATCCATGAAAGCCAAGCTTTCACCAATTGTTTTATGGGAATTTCATTGTCAGTGCCCTCTCCCACTAACCTCCTTATATACACAAGAATTATTTTCGTTTGAGTCAAATCATAAATCATTATGATTATTTCAAAACGACAGTTCCAAGAACCTTATGCTTGCTTCAATCCAAACATGGATCGAATAACCCGCAAACCTTGTTTGTTGGTTATTACAAAATCGTCAGGATGTTGTAAACATCCTCCAAAAGGTTTCCTTTTCAGGAAAGCATTTTGATCTGTAACTGACACATTCATAAATGAAATACGCAGTTATCAACAAGCATCTTCAAAATGGATTTACCATGGCAACAGGTAAAAGGTTGAACCGTTATTAACACAATGTTGATAACGATACCTTTCCGTCTAAAGCCCAGCTTTGTACGTTGGTATGTTGCCTTCCATGTATGTCTTCTTTGAAGACGTTTATGTACAAATAGGCACAATGCCTTGTGGTACAACAACTAGTATCCAAAATAGTTGTTATACATGGAATCCATTTCGGACTCATGGCACTTTGCCATAATAGGGAGTCGATACCTCGTATCACTTCCTCAAAACATAGTCGGTTGGATATACCTTCATAAGATTGACATCTTTATGAGGTTAGATCAGAAACCCATACCCTAGGTTGCTTTCTGACTCTATCCGATCTACGAAGTTCTTGTGTATTTGAAGATTAATGGTATAGATTCATCATAGATGAACTATTTGTGTTCCATTAAGGACTTCGTGCCTTGAACAGTATTACTCCGATTTTCATCGAGTATCACTATCCTCCCACTGACCACTGCATATCGGTATTCCTCTCAGGAAAACCGCATGGTGAGCAACAATCATATTGTTCTCATGTGAGATTTTAAGTACTATACTTAAGGTTTCCCTTAGGATAACCTATATTGGCACTTATCCATTTGGGTCTTTAGTTTGGTATCATCCAAACGTTATGCCTGGCATACCCAAATTATCAGGAATGAGAAAACCCGTTTCTTTCCTGTTCATATCCTATATGATATCTGTCAAACAGATTTATATGGACCTTATTCTAAATAAGTTTTGCACTGTTAATACATATCCTTTGAAGGAAACAGTAGCTCAGAGCGACTCGTGATAAACTTTATCATGTCCAACAAAATTCGGTTTAGTTCGGACACACCGTCTAACTGACGTGTCTCGGGAGGAGTCCTCATTTGAAAGAATACCGTACTCTTTCATGTATATATGAAACTTACTGCTTAAGTATTTTCCAATACGGTCTTACCGTGGCGGAAAATACTATAGCCGATCTGTTTTCTATTTCGTGTCGAAACTCTAAAGTTTCCGATTTGTGTTCTTCAAAAGAAAACACATAACCATACGTGATGCCACATCCGTTAAGGTCACGAAATATTCATGTTCACATCTAGCTTAGCTAGATATGGGCCCACTTACTTCACCATGAATAGGGCTAACAGATCGGTGGCCTTATACTATTACCAAGTAAATAGTATTTTAGGTACTTTACCTAATAAACTAGATTCGCAGACCTTATTTGAATAGTCAAATCAGTCCTAGTACCCACTCTTCAAAAGTGTGGATTACGAGTCTCGTTTAATTGTGTCTAGACAACAATGCCACAAATAAGTCTCTATTGATCAAATCAATTTGAGCTATTTATTTGTCATTTTATATGTTTGAGATTTTATTATATTCAAAATATAAATTCTGTTATTTACATCTAATGTATTTATCTCAGTATCATCTTTATATAATAAAACACTTAGTGTTCTAGAATATAAAGGTTTTATCCGCAATGGATTAAACACTGATATAGAGATAATGTCTCTAGTCAAACTAGTTACATTATAACAGTTCCTAATTTAAAGTACATACCCGAAGGGTAGTTCCTAAACTTAGGTATCTACGGTCGAAACAGCGACTTTCGTCCCGTTTCCGATTCGCAGAGAAATCTCGGCTTGAAGTCAGTATCCAGCTCATAGCGGATTCTGAACATCAATACATATATTATGTACCACACTAAGTATTTAAAATCCAATTTCAATACTAGTAGTGAACATAACTTTGACAAATATTTTTAAAGTAGAGCCTCGCCCTTTCTTTAATTCCTTCGTGTCTTCCATATCCAAATGGTAGTCACTTTGGGATATGTCAATTATCTTTTCAATATTTCACAAACCTTTGGCCAAGCCTTGGGTTTCGGAATATCGAAACGATGTGCACCTTGTGCAACATGCCCAATTGCAAAACTTTGACTTTAAAAATAGATTTATTGTAAGTATTTTAATTAAGCATTAAAGTCATCATCACATAATCTTCCAAAGATTTTATGCTCTACTTATTTTGCTTAATTTTGGGCGTAAGGTATAATAAGTTATTTTATCAAATAAAGTAACCTATTATTATTTATTCCCAATTTGAAAATTAAATCATTTAAAATATTTTAATCCAGATTATATTTTAAATATCCAACTTTTCAAATCTTATCTTGATTACAATAGTCCAACTATTTAATCAACGATAGTGGTACTATATATATTATAATGATTATAATAGTCCAACTTTATAATCAAATATAATCCAAATTAATAACCTCAATTACATTGATTACTATAATCCAATTATAAAATCAATGTAAACTGAAATTAATTATTCAAATATATTGATTAATATAATCCAATTATATATATCAAGTATAATACAGTCCAACTGTTTATTAAAACAACAATTTAAATATTAGTCCAACTAACATTTAATATAATGACGAATAATTTAAATGAGCGCGTATGGCGAGTAATTGAACGAATGTTGCAAATTCAATACTTGCCTCCCACTATTTTTCGTCGAGCCTCTAACCCTCTGTCGAGTACTCGGGAAACCGTGTTTCCTAGTGGGCTAGGATCCCGTTAAATATCACACAATCTTGACTTTGGCCAACAAATTGTATGATAATTAACTAGGTAGATCTCGAGATCAATTGGATCTCATCCAACTCCTAGATCCAGTAGGTGGACATCCAAGTCCCAAACATATATCTTATATGCCTATACATCGAATGTATACCCTAACCTTTTTCCTCTGAATCAACTAGGCCTTGGCTTTGGCACAACAAACCTAGTGATCCCAGTCAAGCACGGACCCATTGACATGGAAGCTTCGTAATCAATGTCAATGGACAAGAAGTGGTCTTGACTTTGGCCAACAAACTACAACTTGGACACGACACCGATAGGAACAAAGCCTCGTGATAAAACACATCTTCGACGGACAAGGGCTTGACTTTGGCCAACAACCCCTGCCAATCTCGGATCTTGAGTAAGAATCACTCAATGGAGGAAAATAAACGCTTGATATTTAACGAGGGTTTTTCGCGTGCAAATTGGCTACCAATTTAATTATCTTTGTTAAGGTCTCATCATCATACACCCTTAAACATGCATTCTAAACACATAATAAAGCGAGTATGAAATAAATAATAATGATATGCGGATGGATATTATACACATTGATCCTAGATCAAATCTCTCCCTTTCTCACTCAAGCTAGCACTTGTATTACTTCTACCCGTTACACTACACTTCTAAAGAAACCTCATATACATAGGGGAATAGGTGAGAAGAGAATACAAAGAGAATGAAGGTGATAAGGCTGGACACGCAGGTCCAATTTAATAAATCGAATTTATTACAACAATTTCTAAAATTGCCCCACCCATCTAATATCCATCCGATATACATTATTCATGCATCACAACCATGTATTCACACTCAAGCATGTTATCAATCAATCTAATCCAATTAGTTAATCTTGATCATTAGTGATCATCCAATGTTCAAACAACGATTTGATTTTGTTCGAGTCAAACTCGTTTTTGCGAATAAGTACTTAAAGTACAATTCTAGAATTAAATTAAACTACACAATTAAATCCAATTAAATTTGTATTTAATTCTAATTCACTATTTAATTTCAAATTAAATATCACACTTTATTAATAAACTTTTACAAATTAATTCCAAATTTAATTGTTACGGGTCTCAAAGCCCGATTAACGTCCAACGTCAACTTAATTAAAGTCCAATGGGCTTTTAATTAATTTCTTAAGGTGGACTTTTGGTCAACTCGGGTCAAACCTGCAACCAAAGTCCAATCCGGGATTTACCCCATAAGCCTTTAAATTAATTTTGGCCCATTAGGCCCAATTAAATTACAAAGGTCCATTAGTTGCATTTGGGCTTTATGGTTAAGGTTTTGGGCCCAATTGGATCCAATCCATTTGGCCTAAACCCAACTTGATAAAATCAAGCCCAATAGGCCCAATTACAACATTAGAAGCCCAATCCAATTTAAGGCCTCAATAATTAAATTACATAAATCCAATTAGCAATTTAATTACTTAAAGTGCATTACATGATTAATCAACTAAATCAACATTTCCAAAACACTAAATTAGTCCAATTAATCATACTCATTATCATCATCATATGTCCAACACATTTTAATTAAAATCAAACCCATTACATGCTCACTTTGTTCTCGGCAATGGGGTTAATTTCATGTTCGATTTGTTTTAATCCAATTAAACCCAATTCGACAATAAATCAATATACCCTAATGATTTTCAACACATCCAATGTTTCAAAAAATCAAAATTCACCAAGAACACAAAGGGGCATAACTCTCGGCCAAGATAAGATTTTGGGCAAATTTGTTCCAAACAAAATTTGATCAATTGATCCAACCAATCATCAATAAAAATACATTCAAGCATACTTAATCATCCAATTTCATAATTACATGCTCAAATCAATTTTACCCAATTTCAAGCTTTATGACATACTTGGCAATTTGGGGATTTTTCGTCCGATTCGAATTCAATCCAATTGATTCCGCAATCGACATCAAATCATATTCCCGAATGATTTCCAACACATCCAATTGTCAAAAATCAAAAATCCCAAGACATTAAAATCATGTATCAAATTCGGCCAAGGTGGAAATTTGGGGGAAAAATGATCCAATCAAATTTTCTTGAAATTGACCAATCAATCTTCAATTCAAACACAATTAAGCATACAAATCCATCCAATTTAATTTATCATGCTCAAAATCAAGTTTGCCCAAATTTTAGCCCTAACTTTTTCATGCTTTTAACCTAAGCTCTTGATGCCATTGTTGGAGTTTCTATAGGTCCCAAGATCAAAACTCAAGCATGAATCATAAGTGAATACAACGACGGAAGTGCGGAATACTTACATCGAGCGGTTGAGCGACGATTTGGGCAACAAAATTCGAAATTCTGCTCACTTTTGCAAGGCAGTGGGCTGCTGTGAATAGTGAATTTCGCCCCTTGTCTTCAAGATTTGAAGCTCCAAGCTTCAACATTTGGCTTCCTCGGCTCATGGGTATACTTCCCTTATCACCTTGGCATGATCCCGGAGTGTGCTAGCACTCTAGTTTTGCCACAAAACACGTGCTTCCCTTCCATTTTCTTTGTTACTCTCGGCAATTCACTGCCTCAAGAACAGAAGAAATGCGTGAGTGATGAAGGAAGAAGAAGAAGAGAGAGAGGAGGGAAATGGTGTTTATGCGTTTTTGGTGGATCCAAAAGTGTATCTAATACACTTGAAATGAATTCATTTTATTTCAAAACACTTTTGGCTTTAATTGCCAACCACACACATCACTCATCACATCAATCAAGTCACATCAATTAATCAAGTCACATCACTCAAAGTGACAAGTGATTTGACGCTTGATGCGACTAGCGATTTGACGCTTGATTTGACTTGCGTGCCGCACTCGAATTCGAAATGCGAATGCGCTCGCAAATAATCTCGGGCTCGAATTCGCTAATTCTAAATTAACGAATTTTCCGTCGCGTCGTAATTAAATGATTACGCCAAGCGAAATCACTATTTACGTCGCTAACGAATTAATTCTAAATTAATTCGCTCGCCCGAATTAAAATCTAATTTTAATTCCACGTCGAAATCCAATTTCGTTTAATATATCAAATATATTAATTAATCGATTAATTCCAAATTAATCATTCTCTCTCTTTAAATTGATATTTTATCCCAGATAAAATATCTCTGTAATTAATCCCAGATTAATTTTCTCTCTCATCATATTAATCCCAGATTAATAAAAGTGCGAGTCATACGTCATCGGTGAATCTTTGGGAAGCGACCCATGAGATCCCCGGATATGTTGGCAGTCAAATCGGTCATCGGACTATCCAAACACGTGAGTACCAAGTACTACGTTTTACCGATTTACTAGACAAGGTTGGCTTCTAGCAAAGCACCAAGTCTTCCAATTCTCCGGACATATTCTTATAAGAATATTTAGATCTGTATCAAGCGTAGTATACGATTGTATTGTGTATATCGGCCCAGTATCGGATAGTCACGTGCTTGGCCTGGGGCTGGATAAGTGTCTGCCCCGTACGAAGCACATGTCGGATGTCTGGTAACTAGTCTCTATAATCGGATATACATGACCTTGTCATAATATCCCGATGGCCGCGCAGCACTTAAGAGCACTAATACCGTATCCTGCGTGACATCATCTCCACTATGACTGGAGTCATACTTCCGTCTTGACATCACATCCAATACACTACCACTCTCTGATAAACCCAGAAGTGGTGTACGTACGCAGAACCGGTTAAAGCCTGTACCACCAAGACCAAAGTCTATCGATTATCATAAGTATTAGCGATGTAAGTCTCAGGTTAAGACTATACACACACCTACCTTGATTTCGGCCTCCCATAGACACATAGTCATAATACCAATGGGATTCCGAAGGGTCTATCCAGAGCGAAGCTGTTTCCAGTACCATCGGTGAAACACGACCTCCTATCGCACTTGCATAAGTATCCAATACTTATATATATGAGAACTATGCCGTTGTGCCCTCACAACGCACACAAGTGCAATACTAGCCTATTCCGCATTATCGATGTCCAGTCTCGATAATACTCCGGGTAGGGATATTTAATGATTAATCCTTCGGGGACTGATACTGTCTCATATCATTCTCAGTCCAGGAACTAATCATAGGGACCTCTCTTCATTTATATATCTATGGTGATCTAATCACAAATGATGAGAGTGCAATTTCCTGTCACATAGTTAATTTGCTACAACAACACAATGATCTGTGCAAATAGTGACGCTATGGGTCATTTTGTCCAACACATTAGACACCAAATATAACACAAAATTAGTTGAAAGAAAATCTTGAAGCCTTAAAGAAAAAGCTTGGAAATCTTTGTTATTTGTAAGTTTTTCTTTAAAGTCTTCAACATGAAATATGTTTCTAATATGGTTAGCTTCATTTTGTGATGCTTTGATGTTATCTCTACTTTATAGTTTGTGTTTAATTGGTTGTGAACTTTGAAGAAAGATGTATGCATGTAAGTAAGCTTGAAATGGCTTCAAAGGCTTACTTTTGATTCTTTGGAAATCAAGTTGCCACTCTAGAGTTGTTGAGCCACTCCTTGGTGACCTAGAATTGTTCTAGAGTTATTTAAAAGTGGTGAGGCTTGTTTGGTGAAGTAATAAATGGATTAAAGTGTTGGATTTTAAAGATTTGGTAAAATTGGTCAATTTGATGAAATTGAAATATTAGGGTTCATAAACCATTCCAAAATTGAGGCTTTTCATATATGTGATGTATTATGGAGTTTTTATGATGCATGTAAATTTTTGGGTTGATTGGATTTGATCTTGGAATGTTTAGAACACAAAATGATCAAATTGCAATAAATCGAAATATGGGGTGCTCTCGGCAATTTCAGAAAAGTTTGGGGATTTGTGTGCAATCTTATTTTGATGTATTAGATATGTTGAAAAACATTTTAGAAATAATTTAGAATCATCCAAAATTGTATTTGATAATTTTTGGACTAAAATGATCAATTTGCAAAGTTATGGGTCAATTCGGTTATTACGAAGAAATTTGATCTCTTGTGTAATTTTTCAAAATTTTATAATTGGATAATTTAATAAATAATTTTATTTGATTGATCCGAGAAAAATTTTGAAATGGGAAAATTTTGATTTTCCACTATTCCGCTGCGTTACCGAATTTTCCCTATAAAACCCTACAATCAGTCTACACCTAACGTACATGCGGAGGTCTGATCATGAATAGATCGGTGACGTGACTGCCATCAAAGTGTGGAGGATAACTTATATATCCACTGTGGTATCTCAAGTAGAAGGACCACAATGTTAGTGATTCTAGGTCTCCAAGATCGAATTAAACAAGCATGAACATGTGTGAATACAACGACGGAAGTTGCGGAATACTTACATCGAGCGGTTGAGCGACGAAGGAAGCAACAAAAAATGAATCTGCTCACTGGTTTCTACTCGGCAGTGGCTACTGTTCTGCTCACTGGTTTGTGCGGCAGTGGGCTTCATTTTGCTCCTCATTTTCGGCCATTGGAGGTCCTTGAACAAGCTCCAAGCTTCGTCAAATGTTTCCCAGCTCATGGGTAGACTACCCTATCACCTTCGCATTATCCCGGAGTCTGCTAGCACTCTTGTTTTTGCCATCAAAAATGCACTTGGCTTCCCTCCATTTTCGATCACTGCCCAGCAAAACCAGAAATGGCGTGAGAGTGGAGTAGAGAGAGAGAAGAGAAGAAGAAGAAGAGAGAGAGAGGAGGGAAAAAATGTGTTATACGTGTTTATGTGATTTTGTGTATCTAATACACATGAAATGAAATTCAAGTTCATTTCCAACACATTGTCTTTAATTGCCAACCACACACATCACTCATCACATCAATCAAGTCACATCAATCAATCAAGTCACATCACTCAAAGTGACAAGTGATTTGACGCTTGATTTGACTTGCGTGCCGCACTCGAATTCGAAATGCGAATGTGCTCGCAAATAATCTCGGGCTCGGGTTCGCTAATTCCAAATTAAAGAATTTTCTGTTGCGTCGTAATTAAATGATTACGCCTAGTGAAATCACTATTCACGTCGCTAACGAATTAATTCTAAATTAATTTGTTCGCCCGAATTAAAATCTAATTTCAATTCCGCATCGAAATCCAATTTCGTTTAATATATCGAATATATTAATTTATCGATTAATTCCAAATTAATCGTTCTATCTCTTTAAATGATATTTTATCCCAGATAAAATATCTCTGCAATTAATCCCAGATTAATTTTCTCTCTTATCTAATTAATCCCAGATTAATTAAAAGTGTGAGTCATACGTCATCGGTGAATCTTTGGGAAGCGACCCATGAGATCCCCGGATATGTTGGCAGTAAATTCGGTCGTCGGACTATCCGAACACGTAAGTACCTCGTACTACGTTTATACCGAATTACAAGACAAAGTTCGCCTCTAGCAAAGCGCAATGCCTCCCCAATTCTCCGGAAATATCATCTAGAAGAGGGGAAGATGATAGAGAGCTTACTGACATGAAGGGAACTTGAACTCATCAATTTTTCCTTCACGACTTGGCATGAGAAAGAAGAAATTTTGAGGTTATTCTTTAGAGTCAAAATCATGACTGAGGGTGAAGAGAAGATGATGAATAGTCCCTACTATTTATAATGTTTAGGAGATATTTTTGTTTTATAAATGAATGGTCTAGAACTTGCCACATCACTCATTTCTAGTAAATTCCCGAATTTACTATAGTTTCTTCTAAAAACTCGATTTTTGACCTGCTTAGAGTTCTAATTTAGAAAAATATTCAACGAAAAAGTTGTAGTTCTTGGTCTTAGCTTTTCGATGATATAAAATTTATAAAAATCAGAGTTTGTATGAGAAAGTTATGCCCTAAATACTAAGAATTGTCCGGATTTTACCTCAGAATAAATTTTTATCGGGACTGCGAGAATTTTGCCGAATGTTCAAAATATTCTTCGATGAGCTCATACATGCTTAAACATGATTTTTATCATGTATCACGACTCTGATAAAGTAGTAGTCATCGGCCTCTGGTAACGTACAAATCACCGGATTACCGGATGTTACAATTCTCCCCTCCTTAAATAGGATTCGTCCTCGAATCCTCTTTAAAATCGAAGTCTGGGATCTACCTAGGTTTGAAATTCATGATATT